>KZ537978.1:89039-137290 GCA_000934665.2 Catajapyx aquilonaris
CCCCCCCCCCCCCCGCCCCCCAGCGAAAGTACACACGAACGTTCCATTTCTGAAGACAGAATCCGTTTTCTACCCGTTTCATAATTTTATTCCACTGTGCCTTTCCTCTATTATGCTCATCTGCCTCCATTCATTAAAAAGGGTTGCACAAAGGAGGTCCTAAGACTCAGGTTCTCTTCCTAGCGAGAGCCTTAATTTTCGCAGTTGAGCAAGCTCTTTCATTATTCCTCATTCGTTTGGAAATTTGAAAGGGTGAGGGGGGAAAAAAACGCCTTTTCCATATTCTCAATACAATAACAGACTCCTCTTCCAGGACGGTGAGATAATCAAGCAAGTCTTCTTCCGAGGACAGTTATGGAAGGAGTGGCAGCTGCCAAGAAATTGGACTTCCCACCAGACAAAAAAAGGGGGAAAAAGTCCGATCAAATTGGCATATTGGAGAAATTCGTTAGCACAACTCCTGTTCCCAGCTATAGATTAACGTAAGGAAAACTAGAATTTCTCTTCCAGGCAGATCCTGCAGACCATTAATTAAGTTGCCCCAAAATGAATTCTGTATTCCTGATGAAGCCCAGTCTATTAAATCCCCTCAGCTCCACGTTAATCAGGGTTGGATTATGCTGACTATTCTTTTCCCTCCGTATGATTCATCCTGTCATATAGGCCACCTTGGCGCCTCTATTGTGCGGCGTAAAACATAGCGGCCAGGGGCAAACTCAAATGTACGATTCTAGCCAGTAGCTCCCTCTATATGTTTGACCGCCAAATGAATGGCAATGGGTGTGGGTTTGCACGAGTATGTGGCCGGAACTTGGCACCTACACCACCGCAAACAAGCAATAGGACCGCTCCTTTATAGTCCATTTCAACCCACGGGTTGGACGTATCCGGCTGCACTTGTGGCCACTCCGACTCCAATGTTGGAATATGACTGCGAATGTTGTAGATCACGGGACAGGAATGCTCGGAGAAAAGGGGGACCCTGTTTTTATTTTAGAGCGTGATGTAAATTAGGGATTTCAGGTATAAGAGCAGAAGAAGGTTTCGTGTTTAGTCGTAATTGCTGGGGGGGGGNCTCGTAGAGTAATTTATACGGTATTGCTGGTGATAATGTAGCCAAAAATGTTCGTTCTGTGACAACGCGTGGAAATTGTCCATTTTTTATCAAATGAATTGGGGAGGGAGGGGGGACGTGATTACATGCACTTGTTTATATTGGTTACCCTATACCCTATAGTAATTTTGGCACTATCCAGTATTCAATCAAGGTAAAAGGCAGGGGGGGACCTTGTTAAAGTGTTGATGGCTGCATAGCGCTAGAACACATTTTTTAAACACAGTGCACAAAAACATTGAAAGTAGTGGTTTCCGCTGGAACAAAACAACATGTAATTGAAATTGTGCAACTTGTGGTAAACAAGTCATCTAACCAATGAAGCGTTCCCTTATTAAATTATGATTTCCGGAATGTTGACGCTGACATGGCACTGAACACCTGTAACCCTACATTGTGCTGGCAACTTTGCACTAACTATCGGGAAAAGGGTCTGCATAGTTACAGTTTTACATCGTTATGAAACTGCTAGGTATATTGCCGGATTAAGCTCCCGCACATGATTATGTGTTCATAGTTTTAATTAGATTGCTACAGGCGTAACGAGTAGTAATTACATTGTACTGGAGGAGCACCGAGCATCAAAATTATACTGGAGCGATTTTAATTTTGCATGATTTTCGGATTAGTGCTTCCCAAAATCGGTTCCCTTTCATTTTAGCTCTATTTTCATAGCCTTCAGCACACGTTGTTTTAATTGGCCACACTCACGTGCCAATGCGTGCAAGACCCACTTTAATTACAACATGCCTTAACTTCAGTCGACCCCCAACATAGCATATCCTACTTTTTTTTTTCCTCTCGTCTGAAAATGCGATAAATCCTCCCATGTCACAGAATGGTATTCCACTGGCAATTATTCTCGCCTCTCTCCACGCTCCAAGATGACGTGGAAAAAAAAAGGATTCATTTTCTTCCCATTCGTACTCCTCAAATAAGCAACTTCCCTCCCTCCTTTCCTTACCCTCCCTTCCTCCTTCTCCTCCACCCCCTTAATCAAATTAAGGGCTCGTAAAACGTCAATCACGCTTTTCCGCGCCTGCACAATAACCTGAAATCTTGGGGGCGGAAAGAAACTTCTCGGGGGTCTCCTTTTCTTCAGGTCGAATCCACAAAAGTCGGACTCCCAGAGCCAGAGTTTTCAAATTGCTCACAATTAAGCGCAGCCCTTAGGGGGGCGAGACTACTCTTGAAAGAGATAAATGGGATTCTCTCCGCCCCCGTTTCTAGTCCTCTTAGGGCTATTTTTTGGTGCAGGGTGGGAGAGGGGGAGGTGTTTTTTTACGCACCTGCGGTGCTTGTGCGTTTGTGCCAACTTGTGCCATTCATTACCCGGCAAGACCATTCGGGTGACAGTTTGTTAACAAAGTGGGAATGGACAAAATGTAGAGTAAGGCGGAGAGTAGAGCCCGCAGCAGATGCAACGTGGGCTCCACGGGAAAAATGGTGGAACTGAGCAAAAATGCGGTGGAACTGGGTAAAACTGGTGGTTGAACTATGCTGCGTATGTGGGGGAATTAAATGCGGAAATAATCAGCCATAGAACCGGCTTCTCCTGGGAACCTAGGTATTCCAGTATGGGGCCAAAATTGGTTCGAAATAGAAGGCTAGAATAGCCCTTTTGGTTGTTTATGCTATGAGTTGTGATTGTTCAGCGGTATAGGGCGTGGATGTGGCAATGTGTGGTTTGTCTATGTACTGTGGAAGCATAGGAAGAGGCTAGCCGGAGTAAAGATGTTGTCTGCAACTGGTCCAGTCCTATAGTATATGAGGTGTCTCAGATCAAAGGCGGCTAAGTAAAAAAAATGGTCGTAAAATGAGCAAAAACTGCTGATTACTTAACTTTCACTAGTACAATCTTGAAACTTTTTGTGTCCATATGTTGCCACGGCTCAGCTACATATGCAAATGTGCAATTAATACCCAATGACATTAAAATACATTATTGCTGGACGCATTTGTGCTACAATCCCCAAAAATGGACTTAGCCGCTTTTGATCTGAGACCCCTCATATGATCGTTCTGATTGGGATCTACCAACTTTTCTGGGCGCTGATTGGTGCATGCCAACCACCCCAGAGGCTATATAAATTGAGAGGCTGTTAGGTGACTATGAGTTCACTGATGTGACTGCCATGAATAGTCGCTTATCTTCCCGGTTTGACTAGTAGTTATGCGGTGTTGGCAACCCCATTCTGACGGCCCTACATCTTGGAAAAGGCGTCATTGACCTAGGTCTCGAGAGGAAGTAAGAAAATGGGGATCGTCGCCATTCGTGCCAAAACTGATAGAGGCGATGGTAGGCCCATAGCAAAGAGTGGCCATTGCGGAAAGTGGGAACAGCTTCCTCCGGGCAGAAAGCGAATCGGAGGCGTAAAAAGCCACCGGATTCATGCTACTGATGACGAAGTGCTCAGATGGCGCCCAAAAGAGCGCGTCTAAGGCTGAAAAATGACTCCAGGAAATAGAGTCAAGCATGGAGCCATTTACGCTCGGGAGGGGGGGAAAATCTGCCTGAAGAATACTCGGTAACAAAATGCGAGCAAACATTTTCCAGGTTAATGGACGAACACGAGCCAGACAACGACCTCAGTGCATTTTTATGTCCGGGCTGGCCTGAATTTTTAATGTGTGTTTTCTCTCTTTTCGTTAGGATACCTGCATCCCTGCAGGGAAAGGTATCATCCTGCTTATTTCAGGTAAATGAACAGGTGACTTGCTGATGTTGCAACGTATACATGTGTGGATAAGTTAGATAGGGTAGTAATATTGTAAGCTAGGAAAATGCCTCCCTTTTTTGTGGTTGCTTACCTATCTTAGAGGCCAGCCTTGTAAACTGACCTTGTTGTGCAAAGGCCTCGGACGTATCGACATGGATAGAACTAGGCACCTGGTAAGAATTTTACTGCAATACTTGTGTTAATTTCTGTAATGCTGAACGAATCCGGCTGAAACTAATCTGAAAAACTAGAGCATTTTTTACAAGCCCTGCTTGATGAATAAGTGCTGCAGCATGTCTCTGATTTACTGCAGGCGGCCTGCAGGAGGCAATAATGAAGCCAATTTTCTCCAAATCGGCCCATTTTCATGAGTTGAAATATCAGTTCATTAAGCACCAGATGGTCCACTATGACTCCAGCCATTACGCTTGACTAATTGCGCAGTCCCGTAACATGTATGCGGATTTCTTCATGTTGGGGCCCCCCCAGCGTGAAGGACGCATAGAGTCAATTGTTGGCAGTCGGACAGCAACACCGATGCCAACTCATCGCTGCAATGCACCTAAAGTGAGTGCAGGCCCAACGGGGGTGCCTCCCCCTGAAACATTGTTGAACCAAACTATCGGGACCCCATACCGCGAGCCTAAGTTGGCAGTCATCGGGGTGATGAACATAATTTTCGAAACAATTAAGTTAAAGCAGCAAGTTGTGTGCGGGGGTTGGGCCAAGTTAGCAAAAGTTGGAATTGTGCGGCTTTGGGGAATTGGCGGGCGCGGCGTGCTTGAACGAGTGTGGGGATTGTAAACAGTTTGTCCTCTCGGGGCCTGGGTATGGGCCTCCCTCCATCCCAAAATCCTCCGTCCCCCTCCTCCTCCCCCCTCACTAAACTTTGCAAAACAGGGGATGCATTGCCAAGCCTCGAATTTACCTCCCGGGTAAGGGTTAGACAATGGGTCCCCTGCGGCCTCCTTTGGAAGAAGTGTGAATCGGGTAGATATTGTAAGCAAGATTAGGGTAATGGCCCGAAGGAAAGGGCTCCGAATTTACGACGCACATCGATTTTTCACTTTTATAATGCGCCTACCCGTGCAGTTATAACCTCACAGACGTGGAACCGACAGGTCATGCACTCATAAATGGCGGTGGCACCTGGGAACTTCTAGTTAATTTCAGAATGTTGAATTTTTAAATAAGCCCAACTTGGTTGATTCACACTCCCAATAGTTTTCAGTTAACCCAGATATGTCTGTTTTTTAACCGTATTTATGAACAAATCAACTAACACAATAATTAAAAATCTAACATAGACATGGACACCAGGCATACACAGGGCGTTCCAAGTTCGTGGGGCCGTTTATAATGGTTATATCTATAGGAAATTTCGCTCAAAGCGGTTATTTTTGTATAGCTTGTTGCGCCCCTAACCAGGTGCCCTATTCTATAGCCACTGCTACAGTCGACCACATGATAGTACTGAGGCACCTGGATCGAGACACAGCAAGCTACCAAAAAATAACTACTTCGGGCGATATTAGTGATAAAGAAAAATGACTCACGAACATGGAACACCCTGTATGGGTTAATGCACTGTAATTAATGTTCATTTGCATTGTGTGAAAAAATATCTGAATAGCAGAAAAGTTGAATGTAAAGGGTCCTAACCTTTTCGGGGCAATTCGACATATCCTACTCCGGATCCCGCGGCCCAGTCGCATAGGTCGCAGCTTCCGTTAGCCAACAGCGAGCCGATGCGCCCCAGGGCACCTTCCATGAATCCGGGCAGCGGCGGGGGCGGGATGGCCAGGATCATGTCCGGAGGCGGCCCCAGGGGCTCCAGCTCTATTTCCAGCCCTGCTGCCCCCCCAGGGCTCGGGGAACCCCCGCATGCGGCCAGGAAGCAAGAGCCGTTGGTCATGGCGTCCACTGACACTTCGGGGCTTCCCATCAGGAACCTCTTTTGCACCCTGCCGGACAAAATCACACACAATATAGTTGGGTTTGTCAAACAACAGATCCGCCAATACATAACATGCACGTTATGACACATAAATTGCATGCAGATAACATGATCGGGAGGGCCTGAATCAATAAAATGCATACATATAGTTGATTTACAGCAAACTGGAATCGGAGTTGGGCTATCCATCACATCTACTGGGTGAGCGGTTGGGTGGGGGTGGCTATAAAAACGTCGAAAAGAGTTAGGAAAAGACTGGTAGCACCGTGATCAATTGGGAATTCAGCTACACCGCGGGGATAGGCTGGGGGAAAAAATCGTTTGGCGAATGCGGTTTGAAACAAACTCAAATTCTCCGAGAAGTTTAAGTTTCTTGCCTCCTAGAAATCCGCACAAAACCTTCCCCCTTTTGCCCTCTCCCCCTCCATCTTTCTCTCGGGTTCCTTAAACAAGAAACCAAACTCCTACTCAAACCCGCCCCCCAGAAACTTTAAGGTTGCTGATTCCTCGCGATCCTCTTTTCATTATACTCGTGGTCGGCCAAGATTAATGTCAGGAAAGAAACGATAGTAGTAGAAGCCCGCCTTTTCCTTTCCCCCTTCCAAAAAAGGAGGATTCTTGCAACTCCAGAAGAATGAGTTATGGTTTCCCCCTCGGGTATTAAACTTCAATTCTGCTTTTCCTCTCCTATACCATTTCTGTATACGGACATTAGAACTTTTTGAGTCGATAGCCTGTTACATGTTGGACTAGGTACCTTGTCAGACACTTCCGGATAAAACGGACCTATCTACCTTAGTGGCCTCCTTCATCGAGGGTGGGAGAAGGGATTTATGAGGTAAAAGAGTGGACGGGTGGTGCTCGTTCTTCTTCTCATGAATGTTGAGTGTCTCTCTAGCCGTGTAATGAGAGCCTGGATATAATGGGACCTGTTCAGGTCACAATATAACAGGGTTTGCCTGTCCTTTTATAGTTCCAGGAAGTAGCTTGCTACTCTACCGATGTATGAAACCATCGAAGAGGAAAATGCTGAGATCAACCTCATTTCAATTGTGTAGTTCTCAATATACGCGTAGAGACAGAAAACCAACCAAATTCTAGTTTTTGTCGAGTTTATTGGAAATGCCGAGTACCTTTTAATGTTCGTAATATGAACTTCATAATTATGTGCTACTAATAGCAATGTAGATGCTTATGCGAACAAGTCCAAAGCGTTCGAGTCCAATGATACCAAACTTTGCATGGTGGTAGGTCATGATCAGGGGACGATCATAGGAGGATCAGTGATGCGGTCGACTCGGTGGTTTGGAATATGAAATTGTAATGGACTCCCAGTCGGATACCTCGCCACCGGGCCAATATTATGCATTTTTCATCTTGACCAGAACAACTACTGACTTGTGAGGAGTTAAGTCCTTCAAGTGATGCAACATGCCGTATGAAATTTGCATATACGGTATGTCCGGACCTTGTGACATTCCCCGCAAACTCCCACAACTAACTCCCATCTACTGGATGTCACCACCTATAGCTGTTGAACGAAGCATCTAACATCCCTTCAGACCCTGCATTATACTCGGGGAACCCTGTTATCAAGCTAGTATTTTACACAAGAGCGGGTAGTGTTAGTTAATCGATTTTTGTTGCTTTATGCTGAAAAACAGCGAATAACTATCCCACCTATGTTTTAACAGCGACGAATGGGAACTTGATAATGACAGGTCGATAATAATGAACTTTACATTTTTTTCATGCGTGACTTCTACGCCACATGCTGTTTAAACTGCGATAATTGCATGACAGCACAATTAGATAAAACTCCGTCCAAAAGACCCGCTCTTTAGCAGCGTTGGGGTAGGTACTCATATCCCACAACATGAGTGTTTTTATTGTCTCACGCAGCCTTTGAAGCTTTTGCATAAGCATATTTTCTCTGGTATAAAAGTATTGGCATTCTCTGTTTTCCTTTGCAGATGGAACGAGTACTGCATATATATACCCCGTCCAGTAAACACGAATCTGAAATCGTTTCTGTCTGTAAAGCGTCGCATATTTCCCCGACTAAAAATACGAGCTTTTTCCGGCTGCTGAAATTTTAAACCCACTCTATTTCCAGAATTCCCTCAACAATCATGGAAATCCTGGGCAAAATTGAGTTTTTGCGCGTCTCTGCTGCCGTGCCGCCATGCCCGAGAGAAAATAATCTCAGCCATTGAGACACGAAATGGAACAGAAAAAGTACTTGTCGCAATACTGCGGCCGTGAATCCATGTCAGCCTCTTTTCTCTCGGGACAACTTATTCATTTCGATTTGTATGGAGATTACTTGAGTATTCCAAACCAGCTCGCCAGGACTGTGGCAGTCTCATTAGACTAGGTGATGTCTTCCACCTTCCTCCCATTCTCTATACTCCCTACCCCTCAAGCCCACGATGGCCATCACACTTGCAAAATCTGCCAAGTCCGACTCGTTTTCCAGGAGCAATTTGCAAGGCTGTTTCCTTTGAATCTAGGCTGCCAACCTCCATCTCGCGTCAGTCTAAAGTGAAAATCCGGCCGGAATTAGATTTCACGTACTCGTCCTGCAAACCATGTTAGGCGGGCTATACCTCCATCCAGTTTTTCCTCCCCAAACCCCCTAAAACTTTAATTTACGGCAAGGGGAGGGGGGAGGGGGAAAAATGGAGGATGGGGAAGAGGGGGTAGAGCACATTACCGTAATTTGCCGTGCGCGAAATTGCGACCGGCGCAAATCACATTCATATCCCGAGATATCCGGCCTGAGATATCCGTCCTGTGAAATTCAGCGTGCAGTTATACCGTATATATACATATATATTTTTTCGTGAGGGTCTTTCTACGGAAAAGGTTGGCATAATTATACCAGTGCTAGCTAACTCCGTGATGGCCTTGACTCAGTCTTCCCAGGAGAACGCTAGGGGACTTTATATGATCCGTGATAATGTCTCCAAAAGGTGTCGTGTGGCGAACCATTAGGGTCAGGAAAACGTAGTAAAATCTTGTAATGTTGAGACAAACGTGCCTAGAGTGTCAAGTTTGACCTCCTTGGCAAGATTTTACGGCTCTTAGACTATATATAGTAACCAACGTGGTAATAAATATGAAGAAAGTTGAATTTCAAGTCGGTGGCAATTAGTGTGCTAGATACGGTTTAAATTAATATGTTAATTAGTGTGCAAACTTGATACGGAAATTAATATAGGCTTTATATGAAGTAGGTTGAGCAAGTGAGATAGGTAATCTGTATGACATCTTCCTTGGTACATTAAGATTATTGGTACAAATGATACTGCGTACTAGAAAAATGTGATAGAAAGTGAGAAAATTGCAAATTTGCAGCACTTTGACCCTAATATCTCAGTTATACACTCCTGGTTTGCAGTTCTCTGCGCATACATGTACTTGACTAATGTTCTTGCGGATTTAATCGAATTATTTTACCATCGTATATTTACACTGCATATTGAAAAAATAGGGATAGTTGACAATATACTGTATATCAAATGCGATATTTGATAGGAGCATGGTTAGTAATACACTGTACATAAATTGATCGTATAGTGAGACGTGGGAATTGTGGCAGTGTAGGTGAAGGAGAGGATTGAAGAAGAAAATCCACAGCCCAATAAGTTGGAATGATCGATGCGGCAAACCTGGCTCTGAGATTTCACTGGGATATTCCCAGTAGCATCAGGTGCTGTTGGGATTGGTCGACTGTATTGACAGGCCGTGACGGACAAGAGTTAGATTTTGCTCATGCTCAGTTTGCGGCTGCCTAGCTTGTCCCAGCTGCCATTACAAGCAGGCCTCTGCTACTGACAACCACTCTTTTTTCCCTCATATTTTTAGGCGTCCACTCGGTTGAAGGTACACTGATAAGCAGTAGAGACAATACGCCGGTCCTTCCGAACCATCCGAGCCTCCAACAAAAATCTGATAAATAAGTCAAATATGTGTTCGAAAATAGCGGGCACTGGAGCGTCGTTGAGGGGCATCCATCTGAAAATATTGGGTGATGTCGAGGCTGCTGGCTGTGTCCAGAATCGACTCCATTTCCTAACTCCCCATCGTACGTAGCAGGGCCAGAGGGGGGCCCTCTAGCGGCTGCTGGGGCAGGCCGTTCTCGCAATGGAACCTCTGATTTCCCCTGAGACCAACCCCGACCTCTCCTCTTCTCTTTGGGATCCCCTCTTCGCTAATGACAAATCCTTGCCAAAGCCTTGCACCCAGTCTAGGAAGCCAGTCCAATCTCACCACCCCAGATACCCACCCCACTAGCACATGGCTGGCTACAAAATACCCCCACCTTTATCCTCACTTTGCTCACTTTTCAATCACTCCGGGTTGGGTGGGTATCACCAGGGTATTTTACAACCTCCGATGACTCTGAATAGCCCCTTTGTGCCGGCCACAATTTTTGCGCCTGACAAAATGAAATTTTCAAAATCTGCCCGCAAAATGTGCCTTTCATGAACCTGACCATTAGAGTAGCGGGGACCGACCTCTTTTTGTGCCCTTAACTGCTTCTGGCAGCAGGTATTAATTTTGACGAACTTAATTGCTCCGGCATTATTCTCTGCCTTACTCGATTAGTTGCAAGTTTGTTGCGCTGCATAATGTGTGCCGCATTAATCGACGCACAAAAGGCGCAGAGCTGACTACCGTTATCGCCACTCAGGCCCGGTATAAAGGGGGGAACAATACGAGACGAAAATTCCGGCCAACGAAATGTTTCAGGACACGAAAACTAAGGCGAGATAATACAGCGGCGTTGCAATCTCCATCATAAACCATTTTAACTCCGCCGCTTCGTGTCTCATGCACCCTACCGACTCAGAGGGCGCTCCCCCCAAAAAATGGCATCCCATTTTATGGCCCAAACTGGCACTAAGTTTAGGGCGAGTGTCGACACCGATCACGCTAAGCCCAGACCTATAATACCCCCACCCAACCAGAGCTATCCACCAATCTCGGCGGAAATTATACCACCCCCCCCCTCCCCCCACCCCACACACAAGAGTTGAGGTCAATACACCTGGAAGTGCGTGCGAGCAGAAATTATTAATCGATCGTTTTTGCCTGTACTATACAGAGCTTTTACAAACGACGCCACGCCTTTGCTAAACGCACACCGACAACGACAGTGAATGTGGCAACGCGGTCGCCGTCACCAGGATTATCGGGGTGGCAAAATGATGATGGAGGGTAGGGGGAAGGAGCAAGAGGAGGGGGGACCCGGTGGTGACGATTTTGAGAATTCGAAATTAAACCTCGCCCTTGGGAGGGAAGTAATTTCCTGCATCAGCTGGCTCGGATTGCGAGAACCGGGTTCAAAGTGTAACGGTGCCAACTACAGGGTTGGACATTTTTTTTTTTTTTTTACTTCAGGCACTTGCAAGGGGAGAGCTAGGTAGTATAAATAGCCCAATTATGACTTTGCCCGATGGACAGGTTTAGCACGATTGTAATGTTCATTAACGCCTGGCTTTATGGGGGGTGATGGCGTCATATTATACAGGTCAAGAGGCAAGTTAGTGGGTGATATTTGCGTTTCAGCCACTTACGTGAGTAATATGGATAGTGGGCTATACTATTCGGGTAATCTCGTTAAGGCGGTGCAATTTCCTTTGCGAGCAAATGCCTTTCTTCTCCTTGTCGACCGTGTTGAGATTCAGTCACGTGGCCTTCCTTCTGATTGGTTAGAGACCAGATACGGAGAAGGAATTCTCAGTTGGAACGCAATTTTCCAGTTAAGGCGGTAAAAAGCTGGGTACAATTACCTATATGCAATATAAGGTAACTTATGCTTTATTGAGGTACAGTATATATCCTTTTCAGGACATTTCATTTTCACTAGAAGGTGCAAAATCGGCAGAAATATACTCTAACGACGCTGTAGCTGCAGGTAGTTCATATTCGGAAATTTTACATATTAATATTGCCATTCGCTTCTTGTCGGAAAATAGCTCCGTCTCAAAACGAAACAAAGGATCTGTTATCCTAGGTGAAAAGCACATTTATTGTAAAATTGCACAAAAATATTTGATATGACGCAACAAGTGCACGATAAATAACAGTCGATTTTAAATTGCCTTACAATCGGTTTTATGAAGCGCATCTGAGGTGAAAGTGTCCCTTTACTGTGCTCTATAAAAACCATCCCTTCGAATGTGACAGACCTTTATACTGTACAAACCCACCTTAAAGCGTTGCTTAACTCCCCTTCTCCATTACCCCATATAGGATATAACACACCCCATATAATATGATTAAACCTACATTCGCCATACAACCCTGACCGAAAATGTAACTTTACACACCGGCCCTATATGGAAAACGCACCTCTGCAGTATTTCTGCAGGGTTTTTTTTTTTAGCTCTCTCACAACCATGTTGAAGCTGAGCAAGGTAAAAGGGTGGCGGTGGAAAAGGATGCTATTACACGCAGAGGTTGGAGGCAAAAAGGGCTGAAAATGTGCCATCGTATATCAAAACAACGGTTCTCCATTATCGGTATTTTGGGGGGTGGTACAGTACAGTGCACCTTTACTGGTTGGCCGACTAGTATACTATGGACGAGCGTCGTTTCAAAGGGGGGAGGGTTTCAACGCAGGAACACGATTGAAGGGCCAAGCATCGAGTAACGAGTTAACACGAAGAAAACGAGCCCATTAGCCCAAATGAAACACAATGATTAGGTGTTTGGCAGTGGCGAGTAAAATGGCAGTGAAGGTTAATTGGCGTGGCCGCTAATGGGCTGGAAGATAGGGTGTTGGTTGGATGGTGAGTTACTGGGCGAGGGGGGGTACAGTTGGGGTCATTCAGGCCACATGGACATGGGGCAATTTGGAAGACCATGTCTCCGCGAGCCGCGACCCATCAGCTTTGTCACTCGACGATGTTTCGCTTGTCAGCTTCAGATGGATGGAATGAGCACTCGGTGTACCAGATCATCCTATGCCAGGCCCCGTTGCCTCACGTCAAGTCATTTCAATACGCTGAAAAGCACCTTGCCCAAGGACACAGCCAGCAGCCAGAAATCATCACGAGGTTGCATGTACAGAGCGCTCAACACCAACCGGAAAATGTTTAGACCGCAACGCATCATGAATTTAATTAAAAACATGTGTAATTAGTGCCTACACTGTAATAGCAGTAACCCGACCCAAAACCAGCAATCCTCTTTGCCGCTCGCTGGGAACACCGTTGTACATCCTTGCCCCTATGCATTTCGGCCAACACAACACCGCCACATTGCCTACAGGCTAGGATATACAACCCTCTACATAACATGCATTTGAAAGCTTAATTGTGCCCCAAGTCAAGCCCATGTTGCAACTTGCATAAGTATAGTGCATGCATGGCACAAATGCTAATGAAATTCTATGTGCATTAGTACCTCTTAAGAGGAACCTTCCTTAATAATGTATGGGGCATGTGGCACTGGCCAGACGGATAAAGTATTATCACTCGGACCATGGGTCCAGGCCTAAATAATGAACGCCCCCAAAATTCCCGACAGACAATGCAGGTTCCATTACATTATACATCAGTTAGAAGTGTAGGCTCATGACTTGGAACCATTAAGACGATAAAGTAGCCTTCATTAATATTGGGTAAGCTGGGAAAAAGCAACATCTTGGTGCACCCCCCCATCTCCCGAATCCAGCCAGTTAGTGCTGTTATCTTGGGCACTCGGGCATCCTTCTCCTTCCCGGTACCACATCTTTCCAAAGAACATCAAGACATCCAAACGGGCCTCGACGCATTTTTAGCTTCCAAGTGTGCCAGTCTAGAACTATAAAATATTCATCCGGCACTAAGCCTCCTTCACGACCCTTCCGATAACACGATCCGGAGGGGGAAAAAAAGGTGCTGCCTATGCGAAGATGGTTACTTAAGGCACTGACTTGATTGGGATTCTGCACAGAATATGGGGAGAAAAAGAAGAAAAAAAAAGAACTTTGAGGGTCCCAGGATCGATTTGTCAAACGTTGGGAGGCTGTAATGCGCACGTGAGGACATGGCAGATAATTTTGGGAGTTTCGCACACAGGCGCCCTCTGGAAAATAAATCGGTGGGAGAATAATTGCGGACCTCACGTAGACTGGGCCCCGTACACATTAACGCCCATGAGTTATCCGGGTGTCATCTGATGCCAGGAGCTTTTAAGTGGGTCGTTTCCCAGCGTCAAATCGCGGGCCCCAAAACTGGCCTTCATACACATGCCGGATTTATCGCGCGTAAATTAGTCAAGGTTATGAAGTCCGGGAACGGGGAAAAAAAGGTTACTACTCTCGGACGCCCCTTGTAAATACCAATCATTTGTGCCGTTTTATGTCTCGAGGGCAAATATAGCTGTTGATTCTAACAAATATTTGCCGAATTTGAATATTTTCTGTACGTCTAGCTTGCGGTTCGGATACCAGGAGTTTGATTTTAAAATGGGCCCATAGATGCATACTGCGGCTTTTCCAGCAGCCTATTGCAATTTTAAAAAGTATAAATGGTTTTGGATATTGCGAGCATATAGGAGAAATCCACAAATTCCAAAAACGCAGTTTTGAGATAATAGAAGACAAACAGTTGACATTTCACTTGCTTACATGCTAGTAAATGCAGAAAATCCTGGCTTTCTGACTCATTGTGCATATTCAGGACTAAATGGACTTCACCAAGTTATAGCAATGCTACATAGTGGTCAAAACCCGCCAAAATTTGACTGTAGATTTCTCAATATCCACAAAGGCGTGTAACAAACATTGGACACCAGGAGGTACAGTACATTTCGCGAAATATTTCATGTCATTTCATGGTTTAACTCAAATAACACATTTTATACTAAAAATAAAGCGCACCAGAGTTGGTTTAGGTAAAATTGGTGCCAAACTTTGCGAGCACGTTATAGGCTAACCAGACTTTCTGAGCACGATGTAATCAAAAATGCCGCTTCTGGGCGTCCAACGCAATACAAGAGGGAAGTCAACTTGGGTTAAAAGTGGCAACAATCGGAAGAGGGGCCCTACGGAGCCGTTTCTGTTGAATAAGTGATCAAACTGGAAGGCACAAAAAAAGAAGAAAGTGTATAGCAAGGCACACTACCGTACCTTGAAGAAATGGGAGTCCTTTGATGGTAGCAGGCCTGTGATGAGTGAGGCTGCCTACGCACGAGGGGAAGAAGCCATCGTCGAGGACCTAGACAAACAGAAAATAGAGGGTCTTGAGAAGCGGTGCTATCAAGTGATTGCAGAGGGAGGGAGGGAGTCGTCGGATTGTGGAACCTCCCATCTCTTGTAAAATCTAGTGGAAGCTTCCAAGTGTAGCTATTTTACAGCTTTTACTGGAATTGAACGGGAAGGGAGGAGGTTAAAATGGCTGCCATGGCTGCCAGATGGACTGACATGGCTCCTGTCTTCTTAGGTTCGGCTTGCACGCCGTTCCACTCCAAATCATTTCCTATTCATTGCGCCCCAGGTCGACGAGGAGATTTGGGTAAGGAGGGAGGGATGCAAGGGTATAGTGAGTAAGGGGGGGGGGGAAGGAGGGGGTGGGGGAATTGATTTCATCCTGGGGAGCTTGTCCCTAATTGTTCAACTTCATACGCCGTTTCGCTCTATTGATCCCACTTGTCAGGGACTAGCCTGGGGTAGCCTTTCCACTTATATCCGTTGAATATGACTTTGCCGGTATAACCTGGAGGGAATTTATGCAGGGAGGCAAATTTCCAGGGATTCAGACCCCCAAAAAGCAGGGGGATGCTGGTATGAAAATTGACCAATTAGGGTGCGCACAACATGGCCAAATGTCTCTCATCAGGTGGCCCTTTTCTCTCTCTGCCTTGCAATCGGGGGACAGCGGAATTAACTGCACATCTGAGCCGTCTCAACAGGCATTTTCGAGTGCGTGATTAATAATAGTACTTTAATGAGGGCTCCCGGGAGCAAGTTTATGGCGGAGGAAGAGGAAAATGAAGCACAGGGGAGGTTGGGAGGAATAGGGAGGGGCACGTCCTTTGGGCCCTTTTTGCGACAGTACTTCATGTCCCGTGACTGCATTCTCACAGCGTTTGACAGCGACATGACAAGTGACGGCTAATGCATGTCAATGGACGGACCCTCCAGCTTCTACACCCATTCCCACCCTGCACCCTATCCGCTACGTTTTATGAATGCGCCACGGGCTCTTTTGCACCATTTACGAAACCCTTTCCATCCCATCAAATTGGGCGCAGACGGACGTGCTTGATAATAAAAAATTTGGTGAAACGAGGTACATCACAATGCATGACGTAGACGCGGTTCATAAAGTGTCATTCTTGGCAAACAGTCTTTGGTCGAACTTGGAATTACCAGTGATTCACCTAATATTCACCACCGACTTGGCTCTATTCATCAAGATTTCATGCGATTCAGTGCTCAGCTTGAGTGTAACCCCCCATCGATTTCAGGTTTGTGAGCACCCTATGCCTTGCCATGGGCGTGCACCGCAGTAATTGACGGGCATGTCGGTACCTGCAAAGGCGTGGACCTACCCCCTCCCCGCCCCAAGATTTGGCGAAAGAGGTCAGTCAAGCGTAGTCAACTCGGTCGGTTGGTTATAGGGTACCAGAGTTTCGGGGCTCATCCAGCATCAAATCTCTCTCACCTACCCCAAAATCTCTCTGTACCTCCCATGGCCTCGTCATGCAGCGCACTAACTTGATTAGGCCAAATTAACTCGAACGAATCGAGGTGGCGTTGAAGCGTGCCCAATGCACCATGCCAGCACGACACAAAAAAAAGAGAACTCGAGGACAAAAAAATGCCATCTATGTACCACATCCAAGTCCCCCTCCTGATCAAATGCATGGTTGGACCGCACTCGGAGTCTCCTGGGGTTCGGACCCAACTTTGCACTGCCAACTCCATACAAACTCGAGTCAATACCGCTTGTTAGGAGAAGGTGTCTGAAAATTTTTGGCGTTATCAAAACTCCGCGTTACATATTCATGATGGCTAGAATTCAAAAAAAAAAGTGGAAAATAAACACAAATTTAGGATTCCAATTTGCTTATATCGGATAGTCGGGCTGCTGAGTGGTATTATGTCCATACCGATGTGCTGAGCTTGACAAAAGGAAGGGGGGGAAATTCTCTTTCCGTTTTTATTATAAGGGAAAAGGAATATTATGGGGATAGGTTGAGTTCGCTATCGTAGGAAGTAAGGCTTGCCTCAGCAAACCTAATCACAGGCAATTCTTTCGTGGAGTGGGCCTCCTGCCACCAGAGTTGAAGGAATCTCAAATGGAGATGAATGCTTTTCAGGGGGGGGNGGGGGGGGGGGGGGGGGGGGGGGGGGGGAGGTTGGTGGGCTCCTCTTTTTGTGCTCGGAAACCTGATGAGATGAAGCTAGAATTTTCCTCACGTGCTGCGGAGTAGTCTCGGCACCCTCAGGACCACCGAGGTCAATACTATACATTTTCCCTTTTCGCTTAGAAAGGAAATCGGAACTGACGTGTTGAAAACTGAATATCAGCACACCAATTATTTCAACCTATTTTAATCTTGCCCTCAATAATTTGCTTCAAACAATTATTCAAAGCTTGGTTACAGCAATATGTGGTTGACCCTTGATTCACACTGAATGTCACATGCTGTACATTTAGCCAGAAGATGACTTCCTGAAATGAATTACCTATATTATCCACAACATTGGCTGCAAGGTATCGCAGCATGCATGCATTATAAAATCCGTTATCATTCCCGATAGCACCAATACTGCCGGCTCCCACTCTGCACACACAATCCTCCCCCTTTTTTAACCCTTCCCTCCAACAGTCATATTAGGTATCACTAGTATTCCGTACGCTGTAGCACTTGGAAATAATTGCATGCACCCTCACAGAACAGGCATCGAATGGCCATATTAATTCCAGTTATACGCATTAAAGGTACGTGGTGGGTCCCGGGTGGAAAAAATAAAAAAGTTCGACATTTGTTTCCTCCATTGAGGGGAGGCTAATGGGGCTCCAAACTGCAATGGGAGACTCCCAACCGACCCTTAACTTTTAATGCAACTGACTCATCATTAGCCTTCTGTCTCACTCCATAAAGTCCTATAAAATGGTTGCGGCCAGTGCACAAGATGTATCATGGGGATGAACCTTGACCTTTGCAGCTACATGTCCTGCTGGCAAATTATTCAGTCGTTTGGGGTGGGGGGGGGGTGCAATTTTAAAGAAGTGCATTATAGGGAAGAGCATGAAGGCTTGCAATAGGGTGAAAACTGTTTAATTCTAGCCATTATAAGTAACAGCACGCGCACATAGGCGTCAAGCAACGGTATATTTTGATTGGACAATCACAATCAATTATGTCCGTTCCCGGATCAAGATTGTTCACATAATTGCAACATTACGCGCGTCATTACCAACACCGGCTGTTTTAAATCGAGGGACGAAAAAGCCCCGACTGTAATGCAAATGCAATGTGTGACAGTGTGACTCATTAAATTGCAAGCTCGTTAACCGTATTTTATAGCTCGCGCCAAGGCTCCCATTATGTGGACACCACATGTCTTGATACGTTGCCATAATAGGGGTCAGCGCACTGGAATGCAAGTGACACTCTCATGAAGCACCCTATTTGCTGCTTGTGGCTGTAAATAACGGTAGGCCTAACCGTTTACACACCCATGCGACTCATTTGTGGCTACAAAGCGACATCCAGTAACACACGTGTCGGTTAATCTTCGCGGGGCTTGCAAGTCGTGTATTTTGTCCGGAAAGCTGTAATGCATGCTGGGAAATGGGAAGAGAGAAATTGTAAGTTATTTGCAAACTTTCATTGGGAACTATAGTCCCTCACACGATTTAATTGGATTTTTTAAAAACAATTGTTACGCCTTATTATAACATTGGGTGGTCTCCACTGCGTGCTCATAAAATAATTTTGCAAATCAAAGTTATGCAAAGTTACTTATTTTAACATGTACAGTGTATGGATTACGCACCCACTAGATGAACTGGATTCATAATTAATCAGATGCAATTTAAAATTTTGCCTCATTATACTGAGGTAGCAGTGGAGAGATTAGCATCCACCAACCAACGTCAAGAAAACCGCCAGGGCCAATAAACCCGTGCGATAACTCCTCCAAAGATAAACTACTCCCAACGCACACATTTCAAGAACCCTGAAATAGAATCCACCAATTACATTTCAACAGTTTCACATGTACAAGATGATTTATAGGATATCTTCCGCCATCGTCACCGTCAGATGTCCCAGATAAGACTCTGGTTTGACTTGTCAACACATGAGACAAGTGAATTTGGGGTGGTACTGCACTTCCAAAGACACACGTGATCGCATGGCGATAAAGCTATTCGGTCGAAATGAACTCACCCGATCCCTCCCTCCCTTCCCCCAGAGTCCCTCACCGGTGGAGCCAGTCAGCAATGACTAAATATTGAGCACGCCAGAGTCCACGACACGCTAGTTTGGGTTTGATCAATGGTTTTGGAGCACGTTGACGAACCAGGCGTACAATTGAATCGAGGGGGGGCAGTTTCCCACTGCTTAGCATAATGGCGCCTTAGCATGGCGCACACGTTTCTCTGGCAAGCAGCGCGTGCGCACACACTTCCCCAGCCTCCATTTCCCCAAGTCCCCATTTTGGGGAATTGGGAGGCCGGATTTTGCTATTCTGACTCCCCTCTTCTCTTTTTTAACCCAGGACCTCAATCCGACTCCGATCAGTCGAGTATGGCTCCAATGGGTTTTGTCCACCAAACCGCTATACTGATGGACTTGGGGAGTTTTATTTTAAGAAACTATTCCTTTGTCCGTTCGATGTCCTGCAAGACGGATCTTCTTCGGATCCCTATGCGGAGAACTTGTCTGAGATTAATGCAGATGGTGAGTACACCCCCAGGAGATCGATATCATATCCTGAGATATACCTCCCCCCCCCCCACCTCCCCTGCCTATTTCAACTCGCACGTAAAATCTGGCTTAGCTTTTTGGAAAGGAACGATGCTCTTCGTCAGTTTATACATTTCACGCAGATTGTAAACACGATGAGTACGAAATTGAAAAACTGGGAGTGATTGATCAGGTCGATTTGTAACTCAGGAGAGCGCCTAATGAGACTGTCAGAAAAATAAATGCCAAGTTATTCGCATAGGATACGGTAAATCAAACTGGCATATCAGGAAATTACATGGGAAGCTCTTCAGAACTTCCTGGGGGTCATGTGACTAATTTGAGTGAGTCCCACTTTACGATACGTACATCTTTGCGTTTACTGGCGGTAAACATGTCGTAATTACGCCCACAAAAATAGTTCATTACTTAGAGACACTGGGGATGGGTTGGGCGGCGACTATGATGATGTTTCATTAGGAGAATGTCAGTAGCTTTTGCAGGAGAACTGAGCTTCAAAAATGGGGCAATGCATAACATCTGCAGGAGACGGTGTAGTTAGACTCTTCCACACTTGGCCGTAACACCTTTCATTGTAGGAATCAATTCTGGCCCAACTAGTGCTTTCCGTTCCATCCACCCTTTTTTCCTACAAAAAGTTGGCAAAACTGATTTATGTCGACTGCAGGGAAGCCAACAGGCANCCCCAAATCACTTTGGTCTATTGAGAATGCATTAGGTAATGCAGGCAAAGTGTAAAAAATGGGATGAAGCCTGCGTAAACTCAGTTATCTTCCTGCGCTGAAAAACAACCTAAAGGTTTAATTAAATACCTCAGCCTGGTTGGAGGAAAACTCGTTTCTAACACTCAAAAAAAATCCTTTGCGAAGATCAAAATCCCGGGGTGATAAATAACCCCTTATCGACGGACGGGAAATAAATTTTAGAGCCGCTGATGGTTTTTCTAGCAGAAACAGCTGACATAATCAGTCGATTGCGCCGCAGCTCCTGCATATATATAACCTACACTCTATATCATAAAAAATAGTCCTCCCGCCCGACCTACTATAGCTTTTTCCTGCACATCAATCATGGCTACGGCGGATTGTAGTCGAAAAAAAATATTCTACCGGGACTAGTCCGTGTAGGCTTATGTGAAACGAGAGCTGCACACACTAAATGGAAAGGGAAGCCTCCCCAAAGCAGATTGGGAGACTAGGGAAAAGACGCTTATCTCCTCCCTATAGCTCCAACGTAGCACGCTTCAATAGGGAGACTTGATGTCGATTCCTTAAGAAGTGGTAGCCTTAATGCAGCAGTTGTGAAGCCTTACACAAGCCTTCTCCTTATGGTTCAGCCTACTAGAAGCAATACTGACATTCATATTTAAGTATGCACATACTGTTCAAATCAAGCAGCCCAAGCACAGCAGCCCCATTGGTTTTGTTTTGAGAAACAGCAAACTATGAAACGATTCACCTATTAGAAAGAGATCGCGGCAGGTCACATCCCCGAATATACCATGGTTTGCCTCAACATGCCGCACGGTTTGTTCAAACTTGCCGGATCGTGCCCAAACCAGCCGAATCTTGCCCAAACCTGTCGTATCCTGCCCAAACCTGCCGCATCCTGCCAAAACCGCACTCTGAAGCAGAAAAACCTACGAACTGGCTTCCCTCCATATAATATTAAGAAATCAGCCCCAGGTTATAAATTCGTCACATCTCCGGCTCCCATTTTGGTCCTTTCCTAATGCTGAGGCTCTGCCGAGAGCGCAGGAAAAACAC
This sequence comes from Catajapyx aquilonaris, assembly GCA_000934665.2. Taxonomy (NCBI): domain Eukaryota; kingdom Metazoa; phylum Arthropoda; class Diplura; order Dicellurata; family Japygidae; genus Catajapyx; species Catajapyx aquilonaris. The sequence continues at coordinate 110,541 of KZ537978.1, forward strand.
CGGAATTTGTCTTCATTTACCTCCGTGTCACTTTCTCCCCTCGGAGATATAGATCTGAGGCTATTTTCTCTTTCAGTTACCCCCCAGTACTTAAGCGCACATACACCAGGGGTGTCCACAGGTTGCATAAAAGTCTCAATTAGAAATAGTAACCCAGCCATGCATCAGGCCAGTTGGGGACTTGGAAGGGTAAAAGATGTGTTTGGGCAGCAGGGGTGATAAAAGGGGACAGGAGGCACATCTCTTTTTCTGGGAGCCCCCCCCCCAGTCGAGAGAAGATGGACTTCGGGATCCCAGCTCGTTCCTTTTACCACAGGCGCCTCCCACAGCTTGCCCAAAATAACCCCCACTCGCATTTTTCTTTCTCCCACTTTTCTCCCTTTTTTCGGACTTTTCCCTTCCCGTATAAAAAAGAAATGGCCGGCGGTTTGGTAGTGGCCTGCAGGTGCATTGCGCTTCTTCATCAGTTGGAATTGGTGGCCGTTTCTTTCAGACGTGGCTTCCATTGTGCCCCATGCGGTACAATTCAGAGACTCGATTTTTGGAAGGGGCCTCAACCCACAAGATTGGGCCGATATATATTTTTCCTCCCCCACCTTTTTTTCCCCCCCATGGGGGATGATGAAAGCTTTTGTTACGTGATCAGCATGCAATTAATAATCGAGCTCTTTGCAAAGCTGATCGTGCCGATGAAGTTGGCCTTTTTAAATTGATGGTGAATCAACACAATCATTATATTAAAAGCGGTTTTATATTGGGCACTTCATGCAATTTCAAACGGTATTAATGAAAAAAAGTGGCTGCATACGTGATTAATTACTGCCACACTAGTACAGTGCGGTACACCATTCATTACACTGTGTGCAATACATTTTTCAATAATTTCATTTTAATTACGAGCTTATCTGCAAGTAATTGCGCTAATAAGAGTGTAATTGACGACAGCCCGGAATTTTGACAAGAAGCTGCTGCCCGTTTTTGTTGTTTTTTTGACCGATCATAGTTGGTGCCTCCCAGGGGGTTTTCATGGCTCATTTTATGCGTGATGTAACGTTGCAATTATCCTGCACCCCTCTAGCCAAATGGTAGGGGTGTGACACTCGATAAACGCGATAGGTTATGTTGGGCTCGTAGCTAGGAGTGTCTTCGGGTGCGCTCGTAAAAATACTTCTGTACTAACAAGGGAGAGACTGGCTTTTATTGAATCCGACTACTTGGCTTTCATTAAAGTTCCTGATCTCTTTTCCTCCTTGAATGGAGTCGCAGACGCCATTTGACCTCCCCAACACGCATTTGCAGCATACTTTCCTCTGTCCATGGTAACTTTGTTGGCATGGAAATCGCTTCTCTCGTCCCCCTCTCTTTTTTTGTCGCACTAAAAGTATTTAACTATTGAAAATCACGCCCTTTCATGTGCATGGCGAGTGTGAGCTGTTTGGCAGTGGGGACTGCCGGATCAAAGGTGACTAATAAAATGTGCTCCGGGTACTATCGGGGCAATCTTGCATAGCTGTATACTAGATCGAAAAGAATTCGGTGATGAAAATACCCAATCGGTGGGTTTCCAAATGGTCCGCACGATTGCCTGCACTTTTTTTTGCAAATCAATCAAATTCCCCTTTTCCGTAGATTTTGGGATCGGTTTGCATACGGTCACGGAACACAGACTGTACTCCAACTATACCCTGATCTTGTTAAAAGCTCACAACTATCAAGGGAATTCATCCGAAGAAAAACTTTTCCAAATTTCTGCCATATTTACACACGTTCAGCCAATTATCTTCCAGCATATTGTACATTCTGAAAGAAATACAGGAAAATTCAAAATTCCTTTAACGGATGTTCGGCATTTTTACAACGTCACTTCCTGCAAATTGAACTTCAAAAAAGGAGTGTACCGGTACTAAATTCAACGTGATGGTCACACTAGAGGAAACTGCATTGGTGCCGTTCCCTGGAGAGCCCCCTCGACAACCATTCTCTCCAAATGTCAGGCAAAGTGTCGCCGTGACCTTCGACCCGTGTCCCATTCTTCCACGTCCCGGATTGAAAGGGTCCCTCGTAATGGGCGAAGCTTCCGATTGGTGGTCGATCAGTCTGCGGCGAAGGCTATAGAGAGCAGCAGTCAGCTCTTGGACCAGAGACGCGTCCATTTAACGGCGGGGAATGTACGTCGCTCCCGTTGACTCATGGCGTCGACATGGCCAATGCGACGTCGACTAGAGTTGCGCCGAAGGAGGCCATATTTCAACAGGCCACGGGAACAATGTGGCCTCCCCTAGTCTTTTAGGTTCGACAGCCAAGTTGGCTGCGGGAGAGAATCAACCGCCTGGAGGGCTTCAACTTCACGGATATTGCATTATGGCTGTATAGCCAGAACGGTTAGAAACGAGCTCAATTAATTAGCGAATCAAATATCATATCGGGAGAACTGTAATTATCATTGATCCATTCGATTGTTTGGCCCCCATAAGTAAAAGCTCGACCTGTGGATTCAGGTTGGAAACTATCGACGTTATAAGAATTCCGTGACATGTTTCTTGATAACGAACATTTCTAATACTGTTGAGACGAGTGTCAATCTGTGTATACGATTGATATGGATGATGTAAACTGCGTGAATGCCGCCGCATAACAATTAACCCGTCCATTGGGTCCCCCCCCCCCCTCATCATAATGGCCGACATGCACCTTACCAACGACCCTCCTTTCTGTCAAGTTGGATGAAAAAAATATGTATTCCGAACCTCGTGTTCAGATTGGTCCGAGATCGATTTTGATTTCCGAGCTCGTTGAAAGCGTATCAGTAAAGGAACATGGCGACTGGTGCCAGCTGAGTGTGAAGTTGTAAAGCTGTCACGTCCATGGCCAAAGCAAGGGGTTGGGTGCCAGGGTTTTGGGGGGGAGTAGAGGGGGAAAGGTGGGAGGGAGGACCGGGGGAATTCCCTTCCGTTTCATTGGACTCTGCCTGCTCAAGTGTGGAGGTGAAAAGTTTCCAAAAGGACAGAGATTCCTTTGAAGGGAGCCCAGACACAAGAGAGAAGGACCGATTTACGTGATCAGGCTTCCCTTGCCCACCGAATACCGAGAAGGACCAAGTAGAAAAAGGAAAGAGGGGGGGAAAAAAGAACTAGTTTCATGAGATCAAATTGAAGAGACGACATGACCCTCTTTCTTTCTTCTTTATTGGCCCTTCAGAGAGGACATTCCGACAACCCCTTTTTCCATTCCTTCTTTTTTTGTAAAAAAAAGTTCGAAGTGTTCCGGAATGTGGATATTGGGTTCATTTGGCCATAACGGGAGAAAGGGAAAAAAGTAGTAATGCACCCAAGGAGAAACGCAATAAATGTGGTTTCATGATTGTTCAGAGGAAGAAATTGATTGTGAAAAGAAGTTTTTTGAATAGCCGTTCTCCTTTCCATGGACCTCTGTTCCAGAATTTTGCAATTCAGGTTTCACTGCATTATAATAAAGCGAACTACTGTGTCGGTGCAGTGCTCGTGCCACAACAAAACACAAATACCGCATGACAAACCGATAAAAATAATTATGATGACCCCTATTCACGGCCACCCTCTATTTGTTTTCCAGTCCACAAAACGCTCACTATTTTGAATTTATGGATTCAGTTTCAGCTATATTGACTGCAAAATTGAGTCGCTTAATCGCATTCTGGCAAACCCGACGAAGAGGGAGCTAAACTCAAACTTCAAATCGTGTGCACCGGTGTATGTACCCGTACCAAGTGTTTCACAGTCATTTCCCACTTAATAATGTAAAAGCATTACACGTCGCATTTGGAATCCCATCGCCTTGTCTAGTCCGTTAGACTATAGGCCGGAAGAGTCAACACGAGCAGGCGGCAGCAGAGCACCAAGTAGAAGCCATCCAGATAAAATAGATTGCCCGAGATGGCCGTTAGGTCCACATTTACAGCGCACCCAATAAGATGGAAATGAGATCTTAAAATTTGGAGCAAACACCGCCTCTTCCAATAAGGGCCAAAGGGCGCGGTCAAGCCAGGAAGGGGACCAAATGGGTCTTGGCCAGGATCACCTATACCACTGCCAGGAACATCCCCTGCTCATTTTACACCCCCCCCCCCTCTCCCCAAGTTTGGAACGCACAAAAAATTGTCTGTGCATTATTGTAGGCATGTCTGAGGCTCCAGCTTTGCGTATTTTATTACGTAGAGGGGAGACAAGTTATCCATTCCTTAGCTGGCCGTATGTTAGACGGTTTTCATCGGCACTGGTTTTTAGTGTCCTGGAGACCAGTCGTCGCTTCACAGTCATGGATCCCCTTCTGCATCGATCCCCCTCCCCTTCCTCCCTGTCTCCACAAAAAGAAAAAAAAAAAGAAGAAAAGGCCACGAGCAAAAGGGGAAAGAGAAGATTCCGGGGTTAGGGTGATCCCGGATCTTCCCTTACATGGGTTACCAGATACATTGTATCGAGGCCGGCTGTTGTGGATTCTCAGAGTAAGGCCAGGAATGTGATACTTAGGAAGGGGGATCGAATCCGTGGGGATAAGAATTGATTTTATTTTGCTTCGAGACTGCTCCCCCTCTCGTAAAAAAGACTACGGGCCAGCGCCAATTCTTAACCACAGAAGATCCAAGTGATGCTCGCATTAATAAAATATTCGGCTACAAAACTACATATTGTACTATAGGGAATATTATACAGTATAGTGGAGTCCCCCTGTTTTGGCTATGATAACAGCGGGCGTCCAATAATGTTGAAAGGTACAGTGCTTGTGGCCTCTCAATTATCTAAAATAACACTAGAAATAACATACAAGCTCGATACCATAAACCACGCGACTGCTCACATTACCCAATTACGTATTAAATTGCAATTAATATTGTGCTCCAATCCTGAATCTGCCTACGTACAATCCGGATTAATAGTGCGCTTTTCATAATGAAAATGAATGATTACCACCTGTTTAACTCCATCCCAAGTAAGAGTCCCATAAGAGCCAAGAAACTGCCGACAATTAAAGCGATAGTTTGCTACGACCCTGTCTGGTAGACTAGTGGTCCCCCACCTAGTAGATCCAAAACCGCCCTTCCAACAACATGCACTACGTTTACCCAACCCTGCATGTTCGGTTGCCCGCTGTTCGTCTCAATATTAGTTTCAAACTCCGGCTACCCAACGACATGGCACGGGCCAAAAAAAAAAAAACCCGGACGGTGGGAGAGGGGGGGGGGGTGGCGGGCTTAAGGTCATCTCTGTCCCTTTGATGCGGCTCGGATGCCGTGGGCACTAGTCTCAAGCCAGGCTCACTCACTCACCCACCCACCCATCCCCTCCTTCCTCTCTTTCGTGAGTCCCTTGGTTTTGGGGGACCCTGTGTAGGCCTAGCCCGTGCGGGTATTGATCCGGGGATTCCGGGGGTCGTGCCCCGCCCCTACCCACTCACCCACTCACTCCCCGCAACCTCTCGTTTCCGAAAAGGACATGGACCTCCCTACCCCCACCCCCTACCCCCGACTACATCGCTCTCTCACTCTCACAGCTCGCGACCTGTCATGTGGAAGATAAGTCCGCGGTACTATTCAACGGAGAAAGACCCAAATGGTTTTCCTTTATATGGGCCAGAAGTAACGAGAGAGGTGGTCTGGGGCTGTTCCTGGCGGAACTACATGGCCAACTATCCTGGAGATTGGGTGTGTTGACAATGGCCCAGTCAAAACCCAGCTTTTGTCACTTGCGGCGGTAGCTGACAAAGTGAGTGGAATAACTCCAACTATGGAAACAGATTTCACCAATAACTGGGTATCCTGTGGAGCCAGACAAAATGCCGTTTTTAATGGAACATTCATGTAGTTGCAATATTGTAGATTGATGCAGAGGCAAAACACACGTTAATGAAAATTAGAGTGTTATGCCGATTTATCACACAGTAATCCAGGAAAATGCAGCAAGAGGCATTTGTGGACATATTTACGTGCCACGGTTTATAACTAGTCAAGCTGGAGTGCACACAGTAAATTCAATTAACCTATGGCGGGACGGTGCACCCCGCTTCCAAACATTTATCCAGCCATAAGCCAATTCACCTTGCATCGTTTGTAGGTGAGACGCGTATTGTTAATCCTGCATCAAGACTCAAAACAGCTCGGCGGCCTAGAGTTGCGGTTGCGGTTGGGAATTGGGAAGCTGAAGCCTGATCCGTTCTGGAGAAGCCAAAGTGCCTCGTAAAGTTTAGTGTGAGGCAGGTGATGGTCGCGGATGCTTCGGGCAAACTCATCCTCGTCCACCTCGCATATCCTGAAGTAGCCCACCCCCTAAGGCGGCGTCTTTTTTACCAGCAAGATGGCGGATGGCGTGCTGGGTGGCGTGGGTAGCATGGCGTGGCGTCGGATGGAAGCGGTGCCAGCAGCATCATCAAATGCTGCTGGAGGGGATGAAGGGAAAGGGGGATGCAGCAGCACGAGGAAATCCAGACGGCGACTTCATTTTGCCTCAGTTTTAATTAAGGTTGATGTGCTGATTTCATTTGCTTAATGCTACGCAGCTTGGGCTATACTGACGAACAGCGAGCTCTGCGCCGAGTTTTTAGCACTGATAATGACAAAGCAGGACTTGGGATGACACGGCATGTTTGTTGGAGAGGTGCAAAATACACCTAGTCTCAGCCAGCTTTTTATCTCTGTCGTTTGCACTTGCAATTAGTGGATTTGAAGTCTCTGTTTGGCTGGGGGAGGAACCTCTGATTATGGGAAGATTAAACGGATATTGTCAGTATTTGTTTTGGGTTTCGGTGCGAGGAGCGGCTGGAAAAATAGTGCCAGGCGGACGTGGCATTGAGCTTGTCGGAAATAATCCGATGGCAAATTTGTTGAATGGTCTAAGTGGTTCCAAAGATATAAAAACATTGTGGACGGATAGAGATAACAATGTTGTAGTTTAACCTGACGTAACCTGCCGCGATACTGTGAAAGGAGGGACTCTTAACAGTGCAAAAGCGCTGATCGTTGTATAGTAGCCGAATATGTTTTTCGAAACTTTATGTTTACACGTACTGTACATTTATGGAACCGGGCAATGACAAGCCTATGTTATTGCGGTTTAATAGCTAGGCGGTTAAAAGGATAGGGTATGCTTGCGAATACTAGGTGCAACTGGGCATGTGAAAACTGCAATTAGGCATTATACAGGGTGTATCTGAACTCAGTGCCCCGAAGTATATGACTGCCTTCCTAGCCACCAGAGGATCGATTTAAGTATAGGAGTCATTATGTTTGGCCGCCGCATTACGGAGATAATTGGCCGCAAACATGTAGTACAAAATATCCTGTCGGTCAGGCCACCCATCGAACCCTCCCCCAGTCAGAAGGCTCTGGAAGGTCTGGGGACCGGACTTTGTTGGTTTGTTGCCCACAGGTGGTAAGGCCTCTTTGGCTAGTTACACCAGAAAATTCTATTTAAAAGTCAGAAGGAGCGATTAGGCAAAAATCGCTAAAGAGTGTATCTCAGTAATGAGGCTGCCCAGACATAATGACTCCTATACTTAAATCGATCCTCTGGTGGCTAGGAAGGCAGTCATATACGTCGGGGCACTGAGTTCAGATACACCCTGTATACAATCACGGGGTTGAGTGAAAATAATGACTGGTAGATTTGAAATGAACTGCAGTACAGAAGGCGTTAAACTATTATGACAAAAATATGTACACACTGAAAATACAGTCAGTTTTTAAAAATAGCCTACTGTGTAACGCCTCAAAAGTGTTGACATAGTTCACTCCGATCATTTTCATCACAGACTGTTCTTGTCAAGTATTGCGTTCGTGGAAAAGGCACTTGCAGTTCGTGTGAAAATACTAAGTCGGAGATTATTAAAGGACATTTTGTAAGGTATACCCATCTGGAGCAGTCGTGACGGTCAGCGTGATACACATCGTATAGTTGGTACCTCCTATACAGTCCTACTCAGTCGCTATCGACCTTAACTTTCTTCCTACATTTGCAGATATTTCCTGTATACGCCATCAGCAACTACAACTGTACAGTATCTCTCACAGCCAACTGTTGCTCGCATTTGGCCGATCTTGCTACAACTCAAGTGGCGCATTGCATTGCATTGGTGAGAAAATGCAACAGTATTCGATTTCCCTGCGATATTTTGATATGTCTGATAGTGGCATGAAGCTCACCGTGAACTGTTGAACACTCGCTCAGTTTACCCAGGAGAATATCTTCTATAGGCTACAAAACACTTTGAGAGACCCCGTAGCTTTTCCTGAAAGAACGTTACATTGTAACATGATCCTGACTTGACTCCCACTTCGGCATCCTCAACAAAATCTGAGCGGCCTTATTCAGGGTTCAGGAAGTTTTTAACAGGAAAACAATATCTACAGTACATTAGCATAAACAGTATATGACATATACTGTTTATATGTCGAGTTCAGTCCAGGTAGTGTCATGTGAAGCCTTTAGGCTATATTTGTTAACTATAAAGTCTCCTTCATCGCTGACTCCCTCTTTAATAGAGAAATATGTTGCCGTTGTTATAAACTGTATGACACACTATATTCATACACATATACATACACATACACACTATATAATACAAGTATAAAGGCCTACTATCTAATGAGTTCTATGTTCTGCATTTGGAGTTGGCTGATATGATATATAAAATATGAAATACATATATGACAGCTGCGAATCAAATGCGGCATGTCATATCAGCATGTTATTTTTGCTGGACAAAGGCAGAAATGAATGATCACCATTATACCATCTGCAACTCCCATTGTAGAAAAAGGTAGAACGCCTAATTAACCCATTTCAATGCAGATGGTAAATAATGATCCCCCTGTATCTAGTGGCGTATACGAGCAATTCAATATTTTACATTTTCTGATTAACTGGAAATATTTTGTGCACTGTTTTGTGTTGTACTGTTTGTGGAGATAAAACTTTTCTACCATAAACATGCATGCAAAATGATATTTGACCACCACCATTATATAATACTCCCACCTACCCCTACTTTTTGGTGAACCGTCCCACCACGCCTATACACTAGTTGTGCAGTAGAACATCGGCCGTTTCATTAATAATAAATGAATTGACCGCTGACATAAAGCAGCTTGTGTCAGCGTATAAATTGCTTCTACCCGTAGCATGCTAATTTGTTTTCAACATCGCTCCCAAGAGCACGAAGCCACGTAACCCAAAAGGACCAAAACTGTTTACGATCAAATTACCCAGAAGATATCTTATTTGCACAGCCAGCGAGTTCAATGGACTTAAGCCTTGGGAAAAAAAGGCGAGCTTTGCTTTGAAATTCCATGCTACACCGCACCAAACCGCCGCCTATTTCGACAAGAATATAAAAGCAGCCTCTCATTTCATGACTGCGTTGACTTGAGGTTTACTCGCTTTACAAAAGGCACTTTGCACTCGGAGTACAGTAAGCGGAGCATTCTTCTCAACGACGAAGCCATGCAGAAGGCATTTGCCTCAATAGAAGTGCGGGGTGTTTGTCAGAGCGACTGCGGTGTGGAATCGTTAAGACATTTCCACTGCATTACTGTGCGATGTATCGCGTGGCGGATATCGAATGTTGTTTCAGAAACGTGACGGGAGCCATCAAATATTCAAGTGCAATTTGCGCTGCTACATTCGCCCCGCCGAGTTGGGGAAGCGGCCGCCAAAGCATCGTGGAATCAGAGACAATCAAGCTTCGCTGTAGAAAATATTATTCCCATATACAGACCTCCCTGCTCAAGTCGTCTGCTTGACGCGCTTCATCCTATCGCGCATAATTAGCAAACTTTGAAATCTTGGGTCAAATCATAGACTCACTTATCACAAGGGGGGTGGGCTGCAGGATTCAAAACGTTTTATCCTAGTTCTAGCTAGAAAGTGCTGTCGGATCAGTCACAATTGAAGGGGACATAAAAATAGCAATATTTATTTTATTACAGGTGACAACGCGTCGAGGTGCATCGGTGGCAAAGGTATGATAAAATTCCGAACCGCTTCATTCGAGTGGGGTACAATAAGGGAAAGAGTGCACCTCAACCTGGGCACTCAAGGACCGGCGGTTTTGCGGGAATCCAGCTCGACACTTGCGGGGCTGACAAAAAAAGAGGGGGGGGGGAGGGGAGGGAGTGCTCCTACTCGAGAGAAGGTATACGTGCAGCGTGTGCGAACAGGAATTCAGTACTGTAGCAGTCGACATGTGATGCAATTTGCATTAGTATCCGTGTGGCAAGTGAACCGTGTAACCCAGTCCTAAGCCAATTCCTAAGTCCTGATCCCAGATTCCGTGTCGCCAGTTTTCCGCGCACTGTAAGGTGTTCAAATTCTTATGTTACTCATTATTGTTTAAAATTCTGAGATAATTTATACATGGCGTGCATGCATTTGTTGCGATGACATAAGATGGTACATTTTTGTAATAAATTTAAAATCAAGTCAAATAAATGACTAAACAAATGTGGCACTGAAAAAAACAGTCTCACGATATACAGGGTGTTTCAACTTTTTATCCGAACAGTTATCCGAAATATTGCACTATAAGCTGCTACATTGTAAGCAGTGACTTGCAACCGGTTTGTGGGAGGAATTGGGAATATTCCCTGCGAATCTTAGGTTGAAGAGGCATACACTGCTTACAAAGTAGCAGCTAAGTGCAATATTTCCGATAACTGTTCGGACAAAAAAGTTGAAACACCTGGTATGCCCTGCTTCGAATAAATAGACCACCTGCTAACTCCAATTTTCCACCATTACACTCTGAAACTACTCTAATGGCCACATTTTTCATATCCATATACTCACACGTGTTTACTGTCATTTCTTATCACTCCTATCTACCCCCGACCCAGCGCATCGTGGGAATCCCCGCCGGTACTTTATGACTGGCAGCAGTTGTGAACTAATCGAGAATATTTGTTACCCCCACCCCCCTGCTACCACCTCCCCAACACGAGTCCCTTCGGGGTGAAAATGTGAAGTGACGACGGGCACATTTCCCCCAAATATGACCCTGCGGGAGTAGCCCATAAACCTTCTAGAAGCTCTATAGGGGGACGAACTTATTTTTCTGGCAACTCCCCACCCCCATATACCTCCCGTCCGCCATCTTATTTCCCCAGTTGAAACCGAAATTCGGTGCAGGAAACACCGCAGGCGTCCCGGAGACAGTTGGGTTGGCCGCAGGTAGACTCCGGTACAGCATGCCCCGGACTTTTGTGTCACTGAGGCACGTACCCTAGTGGCTGGGACCTGTCGCAAAGTGCCACTCGGTTTTAGGGGGGGGGGGNGGGATCTCGACTTGGGTCGTAGCCAGTTGGATCCTACCCCGAGGGACGCGTCTCTTTACGCGACACACGGGTCGAAAGTATTTCAAATGGAAATCTTCCTGCGGGGCTTTCTTTCCAGCTCGTTTTGTTGAGAAAATTGAAAAAGAGTGTGGGGGTGACTAATTTCGTACCGCAAATTCTTTAACTCCGCCCAGTTCCTGACAGGTGTCCTACTTTCTTATTCTTTTTTAATTAAGGGGGGAACAAACTTTTTTTTTCTGGCTCTCAGGAACATGTCCGACACATACAAGCGTCAGCTTTCAATTTTCAATAGACAAGATTTTCGACTCGAGACGCCAGATTATTGCCTGGCGAAACTTCAATATTCTTACACCAGCCCGCTCGAGTTTAAGCCACAGAACTTGCCAAATTGGTTTATAAACTTTAAATTAGGTTCATACTTTTTCATCTTCACACGGGCTAAACTTTTGGACCAGATAAAAAAATATATAAAAAAAATTTAAACGCCTCATCCCCATTATGTAGGCATTTCGACAATGGTATAAAGCGCTATTGGTAAAGCCGCGCGGTCATTACACGCGTTCCACTGCTTTCCCTCGCACACTGTTTTCGTACTCGTTGGGCCTGGAAATACACACACTTGGTGCTACTTTAGTGTCTGTTGTTTAACGAACCACGCACTGTAACCGAATTTATGTGCCCTCATTTTGTATGCACTTTTGTCACATGAGTGGGAACCGTGTTCAGATGATCGGAAAGCCAGTAGCCATAATTCCATGTTTGTGTATACTCTGTAATGTTGGCTGTACGGGGCATAGTTTTCTTTTGCTCCTTTGGATCAAAACTCTGAAAAATTACTGAAAAAAAAAAATCTTCCTCTCTTTACCACCGAATGAAAAATGATGGCCATTTTTGTGAGGTGACTTGCTCCAGCAGTGGTGCACCTGGTGATATAGTGGCAAACCCGGTTCTCCCAAAGCTGTGCCAATTTTCACCTCTGTTTGAAACAAGAGTCGACATCCTCTGGTTTATTTTGGCGCGCCTTGCTTACGTATTTATAAAAGCACGCTGCAGGTGAGCAGACTCCAAGTTACATGGGATATATGCGTTTCTACTCACAAACACCTGTTTAATTATACAGCGTTCGTTTTACTTCATTGCCAAGTACTTTTGCAACTTGCTCATTTGTGAATTGGATTTTTTTTCGCACTGATTCGCTGGAAAGTTGGCGCAGTTTGTCGAATACCCGAGTGATATTAGCTCCCTTTTTATGCAGTGGTGGCTAATACGTCACGGAAATTAATGAATTTCACGCGTTTTTTTTACCAGCATTTTTGTTCAGTCGCCATAGGCATAACATGACTAATTTTTTCCGTCCATGTTGTTGTTGACTCTACCATTCCTGCCTCCCCACAAAATAGACATTTCTAATTTTGGCCCTTCCCAGAACACGCGTTGAAATGATCGTTGACGCCTCCCTGCCGAGTTGAACAAGCAACCTCGACGTGGGACAATCGCCCGCCAGCAATGATCATAACTGAAGTAGTGCAAATGTCATTCTCCCGCTTCCTAAAAGCCCAAGTGAAATGTCCTCACCTTTTTCCCCTCTTCTTTTGAGTCCTGAGTGCGATGAAATATTCCATCCACGTCGATATTGGCTTGGGTAGTTAGTCACATTAGCGAGGGAGGTAATAACTCATTGTCATCAGTCCTCATTAGGAGCCCCGAGTTTGGTGTCCACATTAATGCAGCCTAAGGGTGCAATATGCATCGGTAGAAAGGACCGGTCTGGATGAAAGAGCCATTAGTCTGCCTATGCATAGCAATTAATATGTTAAAAAATATATTACGAGAGGGGAAATTGGGCGCTCGATTGGTGTGAAAGGGACCAAAGTGGTAGCAAATTATCCGGGAAGAGTGGGGGGAAAAAAGGTTGCCCCCCCCCCTTCCTGGATGAAACATGGGAATCGTTTTTAAAGTAGGATTTTGCTCCGCCTGCGATATAGCCTTGCCTGCCACGTCCCAGCCTTGCAATACATCATTTTGGTGGGTCTGGCGATGTGCTTTTAATGGCCCCTTTAATTGAAAGTGACATTACCAGGACCTCAAAATCTGGGCCTCCAAAATTTGCTCCGAAAACGAGACTTAATTTGGGTCGCATTTGCTGATTTATCTCGCCAGAGCCGATTACTGCTAAGTAATGGCTTGTTAAAGAGGACTGCACCGAGATGCATGATGGGCCGGATTATCGTTATGTCGACCAAGTACACGCCTAAGTTGTGCATACCTGGTACGGATTCAAGTGCTACAGTTGAAATTTATTACGGTACTTGGTAACTACCCGCACGGACAAGGATTAGATTATCAGCTTAAATAATAATTTAAGGAATTATTATGCATGACTCCCCTCATATGGCATTAAAGCAGGCCATGCTTGCCTGCACTGCGCTTACTCTATATGCAGACCCAGGCCTTTCTAAGCCAGAACTATGGCCACTGCACTATAACTAAAGACCGACCCTTTTGCTAAGAAGCTGGTGTCGTATATATGTAGGGGGTAGGGCAATGAAGTATGTTTCGTGCTTGGACGGAATATTACGAGTACCGTATATCTGCAGTACTTATATAATAAAGTTGCTTCCAGTTGACCCCTAGAATTCAGTTTAGAAGTTTCATCGGTTTTTTTTACGATTATTTTATACCAGGGTGTATACGAATAAATCTGCCTGTATGACAAGGGTGGTAGGGGATGCATATGGAAGAAGAATGGCATGGGTCAGAAAGGCCGGCGACGATCCGTTTTGGAGATGTCGACCTTTGACATCGACGATGTGTATCCTGACAAGTGTGGATACCCTCGTGCATGTGTGCATTGTTGGTTGCCAGGGCCAGGCGCTCGCACTCCTAAACCGTTACTTAACCGCCCTGATTCCGGCAAACAGCAACGCAGGCATGTATGGGGGGTATAATAATGGGGGTATACCATAGTTGTCAGGATAGACATTGTCGACGTCAACGTCGCCGCCGGCCTTTCGGACCCATGCCATGCTTCTTCCACATGCATCCCCTACCACCCACATAATTTTGTCAGATTTATTCGCATACACCTTGTATTTGATACTTATTTTGTATTTGAAGGACTTACTACTGCAACAACGGACTAACCCACATTTTTGCAAAAACGGAGAGTGTTCAAGTATGGGAAAATACATTTAATTTCCACATTGCTGCAAAATCTGCCTCGTATTTTGATACACGTCCGAAGAGTTTATGCCAAGTTAAAGATCATGAACAAGGAATAATATCCCAAGGGAGTAATCACTTCGGTACTCTGGTGTACACCTGCGAGTGGTACTCCTTGGTACTCCTCAGGTTCCTCACTCTTTATTACTCCTTGGTACTCCTTGAATTTGGCACTCCAGTGTACACTTTTCAGTCGAGTGATTACCCCCTTGTAATATCCATTTCCACCATTACCGATTACGGCTGTGTTGTTGCACACTTCATTTATATTATGCAATTGTTGCAGGCTCAACACAACAACAATAACCATACTTTAGGATTTTGCTCTTATATGAACTCCATGTTGCCTCATCTGACGATGTCCCACACTCACGACACTCCTTCATGATGACACCACCTCTCTTACACGTGCCAGAAAAATGACACCAGTTCCCTTTTGCCAACACCAATTTATTTCCCCACCCCAAAATCAACTATTCATCACCGTCACTATCCCCATACCCCCCAAGAATATCGCACAATTCCCAACCCCCAACACAAGAGCAGTAACCGCTTAAAGAAAACCGCCGCTACGTGAGTACACTAAAGAAATAAAAAGGAGCGCCTAGGAAATCCTGCATCCGCACAACTCCGTGAGACTAGACAAGCGGAAGTTGCAAAGTCGCAATAACTTAGACAAGATTGGCAGGTAGACTTTGTTGGAAAGAAGGTGAAAAAAGGGGGGGTGGAAAGAAGAAGAAGGAGACAGAGCGAGAGCTTGCACCGCAGAGAGCGAGAGAATGGAAATCCCCGAGGTGTGATGGTATCCAACCCGCCGTTATAGAGTCTTGCGGCGGCGGCACGCTGGGCGTGTTAGCCTCCAGCTGAAAGTTTAGGGGGCAGGACTGTCACCGGCTGTCTGGATCCCTGGCAATAAGTTTGCCAAGGAGGTCGGACGCGTGACGGGTTGGGGAGGGAGTGCACCGTCGCGTCGGGGGGAAAGCTTCATTTTATTCATCGCCCACGATGTTGGGGACCAATTTCGGGACTACATACACACAACAACCAAAATTCTAGATTCGAGGGAAGGAATATACATTTTTTTTGTAGGATGCATAATGTGGGCTGTCAACGAGATTTTTTTTTTTTTTTTTTTGTGGGCGGGGGGGATTGTGATAAGCACCCAAAATGGAGGGGGGTTTGTGAAATGGCGTTGGGTGCGGCGTGGTCTTATGAATACATGCGGCCTCGTTGTTGCCCGCCTGAATAACCCAGATTGGTGTAGTGCAGGATATGGGAGTATTATAGAGTAATCGCTTTGTGTACTAATATGATGGTATTATGCAGTGGATTTTGCTCGACGTAACTATCAAAAAAATGGATGTTGATCTAAATCTGTGTTCGAGATGTGTTGTATCCAGTGGATAATCATAACCAGCAGATGATATCAGGCAGAAGTTGGAGTGGAGCGGTGAGGCAAAATGTGGGACCATAACGAGGCTTGAATGTCCGCATGTTCAACCGGCAATTACCGTTGCCTGGAATGCCCCGCGGTCTTTTGCTCACCTGTGCGATTCTCTGTTGGTATAGTCTCTATAAGCACTCTGTCGCTTGGTGTGTATAGGGATGAAGCCAGAAGATGGCGTAAAATGCCGTTGTCAAAGATAATAATTCACTCTGAATTTAATATTTAATGGCCAGGTTTTAGTAGTCAAAGATAAATATAAGCTAAGTGCAGTTTACTGGGAAAACTGACAAAATGGACATTTCAATACTTGTCATGTGTGTACTGTGCAGTAATAATGGCCGGGAAGATTAAAAAGTCCATTAAAATGGTATAGACACACTATGTACGCAAATGTATTATTTTGAACTTGCACAAGTATAGCTTCTATACATATTGTGTACGAAATAAGGAGATTCGCATTAGTGTCCCAAGCTTACCTCAGGTGCTTAATGTATGACGTCTATGATCTGCGTGCCCCGCATTTGAGACATAACATTAATTTAGTGGCTTTTCCCTAAGCTTCCCTTTCAGCCTGTTGAATATTCTTGAAACAGGTAAAGGATGAATATACTGTAGGTCTACGCTGCATTTAGGTGCCATGCAGTGAAAAGAAGATGAACAGTAGTTTCTCTAGACACCTTGGTCTGTATATAGCTGTTACAGTAACATTTTCATGGGTATTTTGACAACCGCGGATACCCATGACATGTCACATGATTAACTACATTGCAACAGAATCTAACACTCAGGTGGCGAATAACTAATCGTAGTGGCATGTACGAGTATATATGCGTAGTTTGTGTTTGTATGCTAAGTTTCAAAATATTTGACCTTAATATTTGTTTAAAAGAATTTTCTGTGCAATTATTCAACATAGCCACGTGATGATGGGGGCACAACTCTAGCTACCACCGAACAAACTCCACGACAATGGAAATATTATTCGAACTACTCGTATTGTATCATATTTTTAAAAGCCTATATATATATATATATATATATATATATATATATATATATATATATATATATATATATATATATATATATATATATACGCATATCTTGCACTCTAGCTCCAATATCTTGGGTCACTCCTTGTATTCTTGCCTGTCAAAAAAATTTGCAGGTAGTGAAGCAAGTAAAGGTCACTTGGTGCAAGGTTTGGACCAGGGTTAGGACTCGATATCGACTTACATAATTATAAACATGATCCCACAGTTCTAAAAATGTTTCGATCAACTTGGAGTTTGTGTAATGTGGCTGAAGACTGTGCCATCATGTGGCTGTGTTGGCTAATAACTCTGACGCCGAAAGGTACTTACTTTTGGGATGGGGTAAAAAATTCCATGCAGTAGCCAGAAATTCAAGTAAATGCTTTCTTCAGGGTAATTCGATTTTCAGCATTCAACAAAGAACAGCTTTTCCCCCAGTCAACATGCAGAACTAAAAAGCAAGTTTCAGTTACTTCATACAGCATTGTACATTGCAGAAAAAAGAACAACAAAAAAACCCTAACAAGATTTGTTTCGAAACGAACAGTGGCACGACAGAAATGGGATAGCTAAAAATGGAAGAAAAGTACAGGTCAAAAAAATACCTGTAACACAGTAGTAACAGCAATATAATTAACTTAGGCTGTCTGAACATGACACAGGCTGGTACAATATATATTTGAAAAGACTGGCTGCAGACAGAAATCCGTAAAATCTGCAGCGCCTTCCTCCGAGTGGAACGTCCGGAGAATAAAAGTCATTGTTTTAATTCCATTGTGCCAGAATCTGCCGAATGGCAAAATCTCAGCAGTCGAGCTCTTCCTTGATTTTGTAAGACGTAAGGGAAGGGCGTGGCTCACAGAAAAAGGGGGAGGGCAAGGGGAAAAGGGAGAGAACGGGGTAGATATCAGTGAGGAAGGAAGAGAGAAAAATTGGAAAAAAGGCAGAGGTTGCACCAAAAGCGAGTTCGTGAAAAGTCTGCAGAGATCTTTGACATGAAAATTTCAGCAGCTTGCCACCACCAAACTCCTTCGGATGGAGACTTCTCCGCCCCTGTTTTTTCATTGAAAAGTTAGGAAGGGTGCCATTTATTATTTATTCAACTGGGTTGTGTTGACCTGGGAGACCCATGAAAGAGTTAACCCCTTATTTCAATTCGGTTCCAACTTCTTGATACAAACCTTAAGATTGGATGTATCGATATAAAGGAGTCATATAGCGATGAAAAATATTTATGCTAATGGGCGAGAAGGGTTTTGCATCCAGCACATTGTTAAAGCTGTGGCATACATCTGTTGAATCTTTAAAGGCATAAACACGCGCATAAATTGAGAGACTAGCTGCAGGCAAATCCACCTGCTTGATGAATTTATTAGGCAATGAGTCCCAAACTGCAACACTGGAGTGGATTATGCTAAAACATTCCATAATGCTCTCGCCGAAGTAAATTAGCCAAAAGTTAAATGAATTCATTAATATTGCAAAATTCCAAGCTGTGTCACCGTCAGGAATTTGTTCCGGTCTTGACAATAATTTATTCGCGGGATGTGGTGGTAGTGGGGGGCAGGCAGGCAGGCTTAGTTAACGTTATAAACAATATTCCAACTGACGTCTCTTTTCATTCGACCTGATTCATTGAAGCTGCAGGATTAGCGCAGGTGAAGTATATTACCCTCCCTGGTCGGCCACAGGGATCTCTTTTGCTACAGGTTGTAATCGAATCAATCAAATTCGGATGCATGTGATTAACGTTAATGTTCCAATACGAGTACCCCTTTGCATTATTATAATTGAAACTGCCAATCACGACATGAAATCATTGTTTGAAATAATTGGTAATTATCGCTGGCAGATATCATTCAACTGCATTAACAAAGGTCCCCTATCCAAACGTTATGATTTACGTGTATGTGGACCATCGACATAACTTGTCGGCATTGTTTCATGCAAAATATTGCCCAGCTTTTTCAGTCCAGCAAAAACTTGGTTGGACAACTCCAAGTTGAACATGCTTTGTGCAGTATCGTTCTATAGTATAGGTCCAGCCTGTATATTGCCAGCCCTGTACGTACACAGTATATATACGCGCTAGTTGACTCAACTGTCTAGTTTGAACTAAACTTTTTTGATATTGGGGGATATTAGAGCTTGGAGAACAGCAGTAGGGCCGTGTTCCTCAGCAGAAGTGAGGCTATACGATGGGTCATAAGTGCTCAGGGACCCCAGCCACGCACCAGCAGCGGCAGAGAATTGTGTCGTCCTCATCAGGTGTAGAGAAACGCGAAAGGAAAACCTAAGGACCCCAAACTTAATTGCCTACTGCATCCTCTGTTTCTCGACTTTTCTCTCTCCCCCCCCCTCTTCTCTCTCTCTCTCTCTCTCTCTCTCTCATCGTCTTCCCCCGCAGCAGCCTTGCTCACTCAATCCACAGACGCCATGTTTCGCTTTGCCTCCGCCAATTCATCCAGACTCCGCAATTTCCCCTCAGTGTTGCTAACTGGGTGGGATTTAATGTCTCCTTGGCGGCATTGGAAAATAAATGCTAATTTATGGGCGCAATTGTCGCCCCGGCTCCGACTCTCCTAAGTGGCGGAATGCGCCATGGGACTCTATCTACATTTTTTTTTTGGAATGGGGAGGAATGTGAATTTTTTCGGGATGCAAAATACTATTTTCTACTTCAGAAGAGGCGAGTGAACACGACCGCCAGGGTTGTATTAATGATGTCAATTTCAACTTGCTAAATGCGGCCTTTTCAAACTGAGAATTGAAACGGGACTCTTTTTGCTGGCCAACGTTCCATGCAGTGGAATAAATCATGCCTTTGATATAGACGGAATAATGGGCCGATGTACGCATGTGCAGTAAGAAGAGGTCTTATCGCTGGTAGATTGGTGGCGTGTAAATATGCAGAGCCAGCTCCACGTTCATGTGTCAGTTTTTGTGGTTGGTCTGCTTGGCCCTACAGGTACGATATAGCCGATGAATGATGTAAAGGGTTTACACATACAACCCCAAAAGCAGCCTGTCACATATCTGACACTCGTATACATGAGTGAAATTGGTGGCTTGGCTGTGAGAAGAAAATTATGCACTGACGGACCAGAAATATGCCGACAGGTACGATATAATGTACAAAAAATATGTATCACACGACTAACCATGGCCTTTCGCATGGTTAGCTTGGGCGCCTGTCTGTCACGCTTTTTCATGTCTAGTGTGAAATTCCTTCGGAATCGCCGTAGCGTCATAAAGCTGAAGTGACATGACCTCCTTTGATCATAATATTAAGACCCCTTGGACCGTTAACCCACCCACCACCCACCCTCGGAAGTTTTATCGTTATTGTGGCAATATTAGTCAAACGGGATGGACTTTTAGAGCGCAAGAATGGAGTGCTTTAATGAGATCTCTGCAAAATTTTCCCCAGCTCCCATAACCCCCCCTTTTTTGTTCATGGCTCACATATAGTCCTTCCTCTCTTCCGCCCATATAATTGGCTCGCTGAAAATAGGCAAACCGTTCAAAAGGAGCATTAAAAGCTGCCATTAATTCCGGGGATCTTCTAGAAAATGCGAGCCCTCGATTTGAATGGCGCCGCCACATATTTTACGCCCAATTCTTGTCAACTACACAGAATTCGCAGGTATAGGAAGGCCGTTCAGGACCCTGAATGAATTGCGGCCATGTTGGGGCTCAATCCTGATTAATAATCATATCCGGGGCGGGCAAAGGGGAGAAAAGCGTTTTTCCAGATGCTCATCCCCTCCCGGCATCCATCTCGCGCCATAACGAGGCCCCATTATAATGGAAACTGCTGGCAATAATGTTTACCTCTGCCATCAGGGTTGGCATATTTCAAATCCCAACCTCTCTCCTCAAAAAATTAAATAATAGTAAAATGAAAAATATGCACCCGATGCAAACTTCTGGGGGTGTGATGTTCAAAAAATAAGTAACGACCCGTGTTGCCCTTCCAAGGCCCGCCGGCTATAGATGCACCATTTAGTGTCGTGAATTCCGCACATAATTAGGACAGCTTGATAAATATGTTATATGCCGCTGGCCCTGTGTGCATAGCCTCTGGAGATGTGAAAGAGTGGCATGCCATTGTTTCCATCCTGTAGGATTATTTGGTTTGGTAAGGAAACTTAGCAATATAGCCCAACTAATTATGCACGACTACAGTGCCTAGATTATACGTACAATGTTACATAGGTAGCGCTGCAGAGAACTACTTCTTGATATTTGTATGAAACAGGCCAAGGAAAACGGTACAAAATCTTAGCCAGCAGGATTGGTGACTAGACACGTTAGTTTAACCAGGAATCCCTAGAATGAAAGTGTCTTGCCGACTGAACATAATTATGTTACTGCGTTTATTTAGTCATTTTATTATTACGGAATTGCCAAGTCATTTTATATTTAAAAACTTCCCGAGAATTGATAGAAAACTGTTCCTGCAAGTCCCACGTTCCATTGGTGCACAGAAGAGATACCGTAATTCAAAATATGAAACTGATTGTTTCAAAGGACTATTTCATAACTGCTTTTTGTTAAGGTCCTATAAGTTTCCAGGCGAATATTGTCAAACCGATAAACACTGAGCTTCAGGAGCAAAAAGTGATTATTTAATTATTTATTTGCTTATCGGCATTCTAGGGCTGATATAATAATCGTATATGAATTATAATAAAGTAATAATCCTTACATTTGTTGTACAAGTACAACCTATATAGTGACTGCTGGCTCATGCGCAAACTACTGATAGTCATATCATATACAGTATAGCGCTCTGGCCAAAAAGTACTGCATCGAAGAGGAACTTCAGAAGCGCAGCCATATACTCCAGTATCAGCTACGGGATACGTCTAAGCACACAGCGTCCTCCTAAATCCGCATCGCATTATGCACGACCTATTAATTTAAATATCAAAATATTTTGGTACCACTATACCACAACAAAACCGTATCCCAATGTTTTCCGTTCACCTAGAGGCTAAGTCTGATCCGCTTTTTTATCTCTCTCTCTCTCTCTCTCTCTCTCTCTCTCTCTCTCTCTCTCTCTCTCTCTCTCTCTCAATCCCCTTGCATAATTGGGATATTTCCTAAGCAAACAGAAGAGAGGGATTGATCAGGAGGCACAAGGGGCGGAATTTGCATGAAAATCACTCGGCACACACAAACTCCATCAAGCAGTGCGGGGGATTCCCCGCCACCTTTTCCTCGATCAATATACACAGCCCCAGATCGATCAGCCGAAAGAAAGGGGGGTTGGTGAAAGAGGAAGGTGGGTATAGGGTTGGTAAGGTTTTGATTGCATGTGCTTTTCACCCTTCCAATTTCGACCTGGGTGACACCCTTACCTTAACGGGTCCGAACGTATATATTTTTTTCCCTTTTCACGATCATTGGTTACCATAGCAGTATGAATTTGGGCAAATGATGGGACTCTCGGGTGGGATCTGTTTCCTGGATATGATTCCCCATAGACGCATCTCGAATGTGGCAGCACTGTGTGAACGATTGCTCAGCCTGTGAAGCTTGGCAAAAGCGCAGACTAATCAGAGGCGTCGGTAAAGCCGACGGGAGAGACTTAGAGGAGAAACAGCGTCACATTGACTTAAGAAAGGCGGAAAAGGCAGGCTGTAGATTTAGTGGTGACCGCAACTCAATTTCCAGAATGTCACTTGTAGTCGGCCATGTTTCCGATACTTTTAGGACTGGTGGTGGCTGCCTGCTGCGACGCACAATGACAGGGCGGTTCCCAGAGATGAAGGATTAACAAAATTCATTACGCCCTGTTTGTTTCCACTGCACAATCCGATAATTGCTAATTATAGCGCAGTTGTTCTTGGCCGTAAAGTAAAGGTTATAATTGGCTTTTCGGACTGATGAGTAAACTGGGGATGTAGGGCGGCTTGTTCTGCTCTGCGGGTTTGGTTTGGGGGGTCCTCCTATCGGCTGACGCCACTTCGGAATTCGCTGCGAGTTTTGGTTTGCCCCAAAAAGCCCGCCCCGACCCTTTTAACAATGCTCTCTCCCAATTAAACACAGCAACTTTTCTGGCCTTCGTCCATACTGGCACGGTTTGGTGATGCAACTTACCCATCTGACTCGACTAACACGCTCGGACAAATACAATCACAAATCATATCAGCTGACTCGGGGATATGCGACGATGCCCTCGTTATAAGATTGCGACTGTGTACTGTAAATGGTATGACACCCACACTTTAATGGTACTGCATTGTTACTGAGGGGAAAGCCATATTGCGCATCGTGGGTTTCCTGAACACTCATGCAAATCACGACTGGGACTATTTCTCGGAGCTGGGAGTTTCATGCAAGTTTCGTATCGGAGACTAGAAGCTAATATTTATGAGAGAAATACTGTATTAGCTCCTAGTTTCTGATTTGAAACTTACTTGAAACTCCTAGCTCCCGGGAACTTTCCAAAGCCACGATTTGCATTATGTGTTCAGGAAACCACCTTCAGGCGCGATACGATTATCCCCTCAGTTTTGCAGCAACAATAAGTCCATGACACACTGGCACGGTTCGGTTGCGCTACCTTTTATCGTTACGTTACTTCTACAGTAATATTCATTGTGGCACATACACCAACATAATCATGACCTGACCACATATGCAATTTACATTCTATCCTCTGCCTTCAAAAAGTGTTTACTCATACCTTTTTAAAAATCTCAGAACATCCTTTATTTGGAGTTCTGGACGCATTTTTTTAACTTTTTCGTTATACATGGCAAGCTAGGCTGAAAATGACCGTTAGTTATCCTGACTGTTCAGGGCCACCCAAGTGCCTCTCTTGTGTGAATGGGACATCTAGCTGACAGGATAAACCACTTTTGAGCCGTTTATCAGCTATAGGGAAAGTGCTCTGTGCTTCAGGATTTGGGCTGCATTTTCTGCCATATTAGGAAGTGAGTTGAGTCGTGCCTACGCCATTACGACCGCGTCTCGAGCGGGCCTGGCCATCTTGTGTAAACGCGCAGGTGTACAGAATAAAATGGTCTGAAAAATTCAAAATGGGCAAAATAATGCACATTTGTAGTCGCCTAATTAGTGAATTATTACTTCCATTTTAGCAATAACATCGAAGAGCGAAACGCTAACACACCGCATGGAAAAACTATTTTAATATTACATTATTTGGCATAAACTATCGTTTGATACTACTTATGTGATATCATGTGAATATAAACAGGAGTGTGTTATACGTTAATCATAATTAAAATTGGCTAGTAATGGACAAGTCTTGTCTAACTCTACACCCTTACAGAATATAAACTCGGCGAAGGGCCAGCCCAAAACCTGGTAACTACTGCAGAACATGACGAAGCTCTTCCTGACCAGCACACACCCATTCCAATTACACTAATTGAGCTTCTCGATACTGGAAGTCCAAAGTAAGTGGTTCTAAGTGGATTCGGCATGGATTGGAGAATAACAAGTGCACACTCCCCTCCTGTTCTTCACAGTTGAAGCTGCCGCTCCAGCGCTCCTTCCATCCATCCCCACAAATCCCCGCCATGTTTCAGAATTATGGACTCCTTCCCCCACCGAAAGGTTATTTGTAGAAAATGCATCTCCCCACCACGTCTACCCCTCCACCTTCCCCTTCCTTTTGAAATCGCGAATGCATGAGCTCGTTATTTCCCTTCCACCCCAACCAAGCGCCCTTCCGTTTTTTCTATCTTTTTTTCACCCTATCCCCCCGCCAGAGGGAGGAAAAGAAGGGGGGAAAAAAGAATGAAACGTCGGCATCGCCAGGCGTCGTCGTCGCCCTCGAGCCGACTTTTGGAGCCCATTAGAAATTCTAAAGAAGTGAGTGGAAGCCCCTGGCGTCTCATTCTCTTGCAGCTGGATGTCAACCGAGGCCATGTTGGCGAGAGCAGAGCCCTCTGTAAGCCGCATCGGAGGGAGATATACAAAGCAAAGGCTTCGGATGGCCTGCCTTGCCCGCCTTTTCCACCCACATAAAAGTTTTGCTGGACTTTGCGAGGCTTGGGATTAGTGTAGTGGAAGGCCCACACGCTTTTTGGAGGAAAAGCCCTGGCTAGTGGATGGCATGGTCCGAAGGTCGGATCCTGGGGAAATTACGCCTCGGATTGAAGGGTTGCAGGGCACTTTGTGGCCCGGATGGGATACTAGTGGAAGTCTGCAGGGCACGCTTGTGGTAGTCTGCCTCCAACAACTGAATCAAATGACGGGCTGAGAAGGAGAAGCCAGAGGGAGAAGGATAGGGTCGAACTTTCCGGGGAATGGAGAGTCAAAGTCGTGTACAGAATCCAAAAGGGGCTGAGGGAAGGAGAGGCATGCTGTGTGCTCAACAAAAGGTCAACCCAAAATTACCTTTAATCACATTCGCCTACACCCTACAGCCTGCAGGTCAAGTAGCTTGCGTAACCGATTGCTGTTGCACTTGTGAATGTCAATAGGCTGTTGTTCACTCAACTCATCATTAGTTATGCAGCGACTGTGCCGGCATACCTGCACATTTTGCGATCAACGGGGTGCAAATGCCAATATTTTCATTTTGGCATAGCTGGGTATGTCAACAATGATGATAGCGGCATACGTATAGCAATCAAATTATGACTCTATAAATAATACACAATGCGAGTGCTATAATATCATCAAAGCTTGCTCCTTTACACCTTAAAATGATTCATTTCCAGTGGTTATGTATACAAACTACTGCATTCTATAGTATTTCGGCAGCCAGCAGTTCCCCCGTCATGACAAATGTCTCGATGCTATACTTGGTGTATATAACATTTCCAATGGAACACTTTCCTGTTACCGCGTGATTTTGAAGCGCTTCCGACAAGGCTGCAAAAACCAATAATTGAAAGCAGTCTCTTGGACACCCGGAAAGTAGATGTGATATTGACTGATAGCGTGAAATATGGAAGCACCCAGAAAGCCTGTCGTGATCTTGACAGCACGTCCCGGAAACTTCACAACGCGACCCTCTCCATTACACTGATTGAGCCTTTCGATACTAGACTTCAAAGTAAGTGCTTCTAAGTGCTCCAGCTACCGATTGGTCCTCCAGAAGAAGCAGAAGAGACGGAAAAAAATGTGCATTCCTCTCAGTTCGATTTGACACAAAATGTGTCCCCATCGAGGGACATTTCTGCTGGAGTACATAGCCCATAAAAAGAACTGCCGCCTACCCCCTCCCCCCTTTCTAGGCTGCCATGTCCGATTGGCCAAAATAATGATATGAAGGGAAATCCCCATCCCCCGGAGACTCTAAGTGAATTAAACGCGGGCCACAATCCTCCCATCAAGTGACAAATCGCTCAAGCGCTACATGGCTCTGTAATTACGCATGATAGACCCTTGCAATGTCCGGGACTAAGCAAAACAATTTGCAGATTAGAGTGCTCCGCCATGCACACCCCTCTAGCTCTCTTCCAAATGCCCGATCGTGCCTGAAACACAGCCCTAATATTCATGCATATTATAATCCCTCCTATTGTGGCAAAACAAGATAAAGCCTTTGAAATGAGTCAGAGTGAGGATGCGATAGGGTGCATTGTGTGCAGCGCTTTTGAAGGGGATGTCCATCCCCATCAGGTCCCAAATTTCCCGCCTGGCCTGTCTCGAATAAAGCAGCTAGGTGAGGCGAGACCATACTAAATATAACAGCATATGAATGGAAGCCTATTGGGTGGGAAAGAGGGAAAAGAGA
>KZ537978.1:137310-159153 GCA_000934665.2 Catajapyx aquilonaris
GGGTGAGAGAGAGGGCGGGATGTTCGATTATTTCAAATCTCCTTGCGCATCTGGCCTCCCTTTGTCCCATCCCTTGCAGCTAGTATGCCACCAACATGCCTAAGTGGATTAGAGGAACCAGGAGGTTGGCCTTTCTGGTAATCACACAGGGGAAAACCTTTGCGAATTTTAGTAATAGGGAATGTGGCCAGTCACCAGTTGTTCGAATCATACTAATGCGCTGGATGTTAGTACAGCACAGGACGGATTATATGGAGGTTTTTATATGTATGGATTGGGATAGGCCACCGAAGACTTACTGAAAATTTTCCATCTAATTCCTCCGCATAAGTACTACTTCACCACCCAGTAGTGCGAAAAGATTTCCTTCTGAAGGGGATACAAGCACGTTAGATAGAGCTTCACAGTAGACTTGTAAGGAACGAATAGGCTGGACCGACATGATACAGCGTAATTTTACCAGGGCTGGTCGTACAAGGTCAACATAAATGGTGGTTTCGCCACAATGGAAATACTGTATGCCATATCTGTCCATTATTTTCTGTTCGGGTTTTGGAAACCTGTACGACCGTCGCTTTGCGCAGTTAAATTAGCCCGATAGCGAAAAAGGATGCCGTAATTTGCCACCAAACTCAATTGCTCATTGCCCGTAGATAAATCGTTCCCTGCGTGCCACACATGTACCGTAATTACAATAGTTTTATTGAACAGCGCTGCAGGGCGTGTAGTATTACAGAGCCGTTAGAGAATCTTGAACATCTGTGAGAAAGTGTGGGTAATGACAGTCATCCGGTACTTTGTTGAAGAAACCGGTCATCAGTGCCGTTCGTGTTACACGTTTATTGCTGTGACACTACCAGCAGTGAGGCAGGCCTAATAAAACTGTATGTAATGATACGAGATATAGGGCTGCGGTTAGCGGTCTTGGGAACACAACAGCACTAAAACCTCCAAAGTGCCAACAGAGATTTACCACAAGAAACCCTGTCCGATACCTTTTCCTATAGTGACCCTTTTCATCCCCCCTCCCTCTTCTCCATTCCCATATCTCCTTGTGACGTATAAAGTGCGGCATTATGAGATGGAGGCGCATTTGGAAGCTCAATTTCCGAGACTTCGATTTCCCAGGCTGGAATTGGAGAAAACGTGGTCTCTTGTCCCTTCCCTCCTTCTCTCATATAGTCTTCCTAGGGCATCTATCTATCCGTCCTTTTGAAGGGAGTCTGAAGGAGGGGGAGGATGGGTGGGTGGGTGGCCTACCATTTCGGGATGACAGCAGACAGCGTCGCCTGCAGGCGGGCGGCACTCATTCCCAGAGAAATGAGAGCTTGTCTTCCGTCACCCTCCAACTCTCTTTGGGAGGCTCAGATAAAGCCCCTTCTGCCACTCACTAGGCTTTTCAATCACAGCCATGATTGGCCTGCTGCTACTTTACTCGGCGCCCTTTCACGTATATACGCAATATTCACGGAGTTGTCATTTCAAGTATACCTAGGCATCGCACCCCTAGTCTTCCAGATCGATTTATGGCCATCCAAAAAGAGACTCCCAAGTTGGGTAAAATGGCATCGAGTGGAGGATGATATTATGGAGCATATCTAATAATAATCAGTGATTTATATTTGTAAATATTGTTGGAATTTATTAACATTATTGATTCAGATAGACCGGGTTGTATCTGTATCCTGGACATTTTTACGTCTGTATTCAACTGTTGTTGGCAGATTAATATCAAACAAATCAGGACGAAACACAGCTCGTCAAACGTTTACAGATATTGATACAATCCGGCCGAATAGGCGAGCATACAGTATAAGGCTGACAAAGATTTTCTTTGCAGGCACACAATGGACGAAAAGTACACCTGTGTGATGTTTACAATCCGGAAAGTATCTGCAATGCCTGTCGAAATCCCATCAAAATCACCCGCATTCTCCTCCCGATGTCGAACATGTAAGTCTATACTCGAATGGGTTTAAGTTATCTATAGCCTTATTAGGGGTATTTTCCCAACCAATACCTCTTAGCCTTTTGTACCGAACATTTTGTAGTGCACAGAAAAGGAGCTCTGCGTTACGAGAGCAGCCCTTTCTTTGAGGACTGGTAAAAGATCTTCATATTTTACCTGTCAAAAAAGTGGCTTCTTAGCTTGTAAGACACAAGCATCAGTAAGGGCGGGTAGAAAAGCCCCTCCCAAAATGGCTCCTGAAACAAGAGGCCATAAGCGGCTCGACAGCCCCTCGTGGAGCTTGCAAGCAAACAAGGCCCGGTTTCAGGCCTTGGCAAGCTTTTTACGTCTCATTAGCAACGGAATGGGGGGATAGGGGAAGCTTCGCCAACAATAATTATGGCCAGATTCATTATGTAGAACGGGAGGTTGAGATGAGCGACGCACAAGCATGGATTCATTAAGGATGTCGGGCGCCTCTGCCATCGACTTGGCTACAGGAATAGACTTTTTTTTTAGAGAGGGCTATTGACAGTTTGGCTGTTGTCATGTGCCTCTTGGGTGATGCTTGGAACATGTTGAGGATATCCAGCCAGATTGGCTCTTGCGTTTACTGTACGGGATAGTGGGTCAGAGGGTGTGACATGTAGACTACATTATATCCGGGGGGTCCTGTACACGCCAATTTAAATGCATTACCTGTTCTTTTCATGTCGCGTCACTGGTGCAGTAATAATGTGGGGTTAAATATGTGGCGGTTTGTGCGATGCGAAATATTGATACGAACATTTAAGCGGGCAAGTGCTTTAGAGGGACGAGTTTCTTCGCCGATTGAAGTTTTTTTCAGAAAAAGATTATAATCATTTTCTGAAAAAAAAACTTCAATCGGCCTATACTTTGCGAACTGTGAATAATTATTCACAGTTCGCAAAGTATAGGCAACAAACACATTGTACTATGTCGTACTAGCCACTTATTCTAAAGCTGGTTCAATGACAACCAAAAGATGGAATACAAAATATAGGTGTCCTGCAGAATACTTGTTTTACTTGCTAATTTATTTATGGGTAAATATAACAACCGAAACACTCTTTAGTAAAAGTACACAACCCAAATGCTGACCACGTCAAACCTAGCCGGAATCATGACAGTTGACTGGGTTTTGTGTGACACAAAACCTTTTTTGAACCGGGAGCTATACATTATATGCTTTCATGTAACTCAAGAACAGCTATACGACCCTTTGCATGTAACTTATTAAAGCACAGGCAATTAGAACACTTCATTTTGTCGCAAAACCTAGTATTTAATGACAATGAAAAATATTTCCAAGTACCACATCGTTGGAAACGAGCATAAAGTTCAAAATCAATGCGAATAAAGTTCAGCCAGCAGTGAGCATCGTACAGTATTATGTGCTTCATCCTATAGCTTAATTTAGGAGCAGTTACTATCTCCGTTACTGCCACTGGCCACTGGACATCTCATTCCTGCTGCAATAATGGAGGTATAGGTCTAATATATTTATTAGACTTGAAGCCGGTTTGCATTATTCTTCCCACTATACATACGGTTACAGTATCGGTTTCAATAAACTCTAGCGGATGTCCGCTATACATTGAATGGTTAATTGCGGTTGAAATATCTTCGATTTTAGATAGCAAACCATTGTGCGAAAGTTTTGCTCTAAGAGAAAATGGTCACAAAATGAAATGCCTGAACTCTTTAGGTAGGTTGCGGCGGCATAAGTTTATTCTGCTCCGGTATAATTCGTTAGTTATACGGGCAAGGGATGTGCAAGCCCCGGAACCCATTTGCACTTGTAGAGCTCCCCATATACGAGACGAGCTTTTTTTTGTGTGTGTTGGCCAACTTACCTTAGCCTTATCTCCTCCTTCCGCAAACGATCTGCAATGAAAAGAGAAAATAATTAAGCATTGTCTCCCCAGGAAGCTAAAAACTCTGCACTCTCGGAAAATTAAAATTCCCGGACACCATTTCCAGCGCAGTTTTTAATAATAAGTTGCAGGAGAAAATTCCTTCGGGAAAAATACAGTACTAAATGCAGTTTTCTGGGAGAGCTGGGAGTGGGCCAAGTGGGTATAAGCTTGGAGACAAGATGAGCCAATTTGGACCTGTGGTTGGGGTCATGCCGTTACAATTATAAAATTACATCGTTGTATGGCAGCCGGGAATTGCTCGCTGCATTGTGGAGGGGCACGGGCTCAAACAGAATTGCGAAATACTTTGTGCTGCTCGGAATCTCGGGATTCTCTCTTGAATTCTGTCTGCGTATAAGAACACCAAGCGCCATTGCCCCTCTCTATATTATTTAATCCGGACCCAATATTAGAGTCCAGGCGCAGATATCTGGATTAATATTTCATGCTGGCTGGCATGTAGCCATTGATGGATACAAGAAGAGGTAGATCTTTGCATAACTTATGCGGCACAGAATAGGCGAATACGATGCAGGCCTGGAGGATTATGCTAAAATGCAGTCCAGGTGCAGTACTTTGGGGTTTTATCACACCGAAGCTAGAACCTCCTTGGTAATCGCAGATTACATTACATGCAGGTGTACCACTAGTGTGTACAAGGTTCAGTGTACAATATACCTGTTTGGCCTACTGCACATCCAACAAAACCATGCATTTTTTTGTCGCCTGAAATGCTTTCTATCCTAGTCATCAAGTAAAACTTGTTTTAGTCTCTGCATCTCTATGCAGTTATTCTGGAGAGTGTGGAGAGTGGCACAATGTGGGATGTGTGGGACCAGCGTCGGATTAGGTTAGTGCGGGGGTCCGTGGCATATGTTATAAAGAAGCCCGAAATTTAAAATGCGCTATTTACTTGCACAGTACAGTAATTCAATTTCTTCATTTTATTTTTATTTGTTTATTTTAAATTTTTAGTGTACCCCGTGATAGGGCCCGAGGCCCTCTTGGGGGGTGGGGGGGGGGGTGGAATACCACCATAGGGTGACTGGGAGGGGATGTGCAAAGTGCAAGTGCAATGTCGTTGCTTGGTCATTTTGTGAACTCCCCCGGGTGGATTAGTCTAGCGGAGATTCCACCCGAGACGAAGCCAGAGATGGCCCAACTCTGCACGCGATGAAGAGGGGAACCCCGGGCTGGGATCAAACCCGGGACCTTAACTTCCGTGGGTGCATACGTTACCGCAGCGCCACTCATTCTCCCCAATTTCATAATTTGCTACAGAGCCAGATAATACGACAAATGTATGACACTTCAGTAATAGCCCTACTATTATTTACATGTAGGTATCAAAATATTCAAATGTCAAAAGTAAGGAAAATGTATTTTGAAAGTTACATTTTCTAGATCTAGCATGAGAAAATGATTTGATAATGCTGATTTCACTGGACAGCTTGCAAGTATAGTGCGGGAACAGTAGCATATACTACTTTACTACTAGGTTTCGCTACTACTGGTTAATCCGGCCCTGTGTGGGACTCGCTAGTTTTTCACAAACGTAGCACTTGGCCCTGTGCCTTATTTAAATGAAAGTAGGCGACCTTACCGGGCCCAGTATGGTGGTGCAATGGCTAATGTCACCACCTCTGCAGTCCCAAGTTCATTCCCCAGATTGGACAAAGGATTTTTGTGATTTATGCGAGGGTCTGAAATTTGAATACTGAATTGCCAATTGAATTATTATGGCAGTGTTTCTTGCCACATTTTTTTCTGATACACCACGTTTCATACTGATTTTACAAACAGAATATTTCAGTCTGAATTGATCACGTCGATGCGATTTTAAAACCCGCCTTCCGACTCGGAGAAGGCCAAAAAAGTGCAAAACCTTTCCAACATCCTAATGAACTCATCACCGAGTGTTGATCTGTTACTAGACTTTCGAAGAAGGAAGGCACCAATGGCAACCGTTCTCCGTCCCCTCTAACCCAAATCCCCCGGATGGCATTTCAAATATTGGAGCGCTTCTTTTATAACGGGCGATGTGATCATTTCGAGGATGTCGCTGCTCTGATTAGATTTAATCCGTTTGTGCAAGGAAAGGCGCATAGGAGGTAACAAAGTCAGCTGGAAATTGTATATTCCGCAAGGAGAAGACAGTCCATTTCTTGCAAGGCTCGTCGCGCTAGTCTGTGGAGGAGGATAATTTCCCCTCCCTCTTGTTGGAGACAATTGCGTTCATTTCTACCCATTATAGTCTAATTACTCAACAGGGCGGCGCCGTGCTTGCCTCTATATGGTCCATGGCTGGCTGTGCCTTCCTCCCTGGCAACTCAACTACAGGCGGTAGTAGGGTCAAAGCCCCGCTAACAATGTCGGACCGATCGAGGCAACGACAAGGGGACATGAGCTGCACCTCAATGCGATGAGGTTAGATTAGTCCAACTTGGGCCTCGGATCAACTTTGTGTCGCTCGCTTGGGAGAAGGAAGGACAAAACACTCCACAATATCCGGAGAAATGGATAAATGGTACAGCACGTTCCGTTGACTCGGGCAGAATGATGCGTTGACAAAATCCGGCTTCTTACTGTCTGACTCCGTTTTTATGTGTGTGTATACCAGACGATACTGTATAGGTAAACGTTTCTATATAAATTCAGTCCTTTTGAAAGCTCCTATTTGCATTTGAGCAGTGACCAAATTCGGATATGCAGATTATTTCGGACCGCATTGGCTCCCTTTTTGCACAAACTGATAGGGCGGCCCAAATAGTTGTTCAAACCCGGCCAAACAACAAATCCCATTTGTTTGATTCACATTAATGCAATAATCCATCAAGTGTGATTGCAATGCTCCAGATGTCATCGGTACTTCATGTACACCCCGTGGGTGATTCGATAGGCTTACACAGGCAGGACAATTGAGGCATTCGGAATTATAGATGAAAAATATGGACGATATACAAGCACAAACCTATCAGTCATTCACATGCACGCACAACAGTTTACGGTAACCGGCGCGGGGATTTGAACTGTCCCCTGAATCTATTATTGAATAGCGATGCAAATTTGGGTGTGCTTCCCTGCGCCAAATATTGGAGTATCGTCGATGCGGTAACCATAATGCGCTTCAGTACTTATTAGCATGTGGCATTAGAGGTGATATTAATGACGGTATAGCGCGACGGCTTGGCCTGATCGTAAAATGGACGCCATTTGTATTGTTGACCTGAAAATCACTGACGTTACACATCTCTCGCGCTGGTGCGAGGCCATTTGCAACTCGTCAACTGCTTACATTAGTCAAAATGGCCGGCACTACTCGGGATGGTTTGTCGCCCCCCTGATAGTGGAAACCCTCGTTATGGAAGAGGCACCTGCAATGACCCACCGTTATCCGCGAGACATGACGGGGCCGTACGTGCACCGGCCCTGATTTAACGGAGAACTTGTAACAAGCATAGAACAAAGATGCGAGCCAAAGCGCCGGACCGAAATAAAGAGAAAGAGAAAAATGTGCAGAAGCATTATGGGATCGAGTCAGGATGTCGGCTGGTATATGAGACGCTGAGGGCTTTCAAAGTAACGAGGTCTGAAGCGCTTGGATTACAGTATCGCACTCGGTTTTTGCACAAAAGGGAAGGAAACGGAGCTCTTTGATCGGCGAGTGGGCAGAAATCCACTTAGAAGGCTTTTAAAATGCAGCAAGGTGGAAACCTTAGGCGCGGTGCTAAGTGACAAATGAGAGTCTACAGACAGTGGGTTTGGAAGCCTCTCTCTCACAATGAGAGAGGAGGCTGGATCATTTGGATCAAGCGAACGCTGCATAATGCATGCTGGTGAAGAAGAAGTGGAAAAAATGGTGGAAAAGCGCTGGAAGGAAACAGGTTACAAGGCTCCGACGGCTAACCGCCCGCTCCATTATATAAAGGCCGAGACATTGATCGAAAGTGGCGGCAGCGGAACTCGCCCGCCGAAGGGAGCGAAAGAAAGAAAGGAAGAAAGAAAGAAAAAGAAAGAAAGAGAAAGAAAGAAGACTTAGGCACACACCAAAATGATGAAAGAGAAGTAGGGAAGATGGAGGAGAGAGCGAAAGAAATAAGTCGGGGCTTTTTTGGCTAGACGATGGCGCCAGATGTGGCCCAGAAGGAGCTATCACCAAATTGGGCTCCTTACTCAAGCAGATCTTCGATTGGCCCCGACACAAAATGTTTTATGGCTGTAACAGAGAAACAAATTGAGGTCACTTGGAAAATCCACTGCTGTACAGTACTCCCGAAGAGTGCACTTGTGGAAGGAAGGAAGGATCAGACAACTGCTTTCAAGCTTAGTCGACTGGATTCAGATACGACTGGAAGATAAATATGGCTATGTGGCACATTACGCCAAGAGGAACATCGTGGTATGGCACAAGCGACAGTATGGAGGGGGTAAACAAAATGGAAGAAATGTATGTTCGGTTTCAAACATTTATTCGTGAATCATAGGTCATATATATACGGTGCAGTACAGGGTGTGCCAACTGAACTGTCCATGGTAGTTTGTAAAATTTTGACATAAAGCAGGTGCATCCATAAGGATGCTTGTTAGGGCTATTAAAAGCAGGTTGACCATTACAGGTAGATTTAATCTGCGAAAGTGGGTTTTAAGCGTCACTTCACATGCTTGTGGTTCCAGTACACTAACATGTGTAATTATTCTAGAGAATAATTTCAGTGTAAAGATTCGTAGCTTATTCCTTGCAGTATTATTAATATTAGCAGTTAACATAGTCACAAATGTAACTGCTTTATAATGTTTAATGATATTAAACATATAACCTAAAATTTTCTAACGATTCTACAAACTTGTTTGTTGGAATATTATCTATTATTTCCGCTAATATAACTGGTTTTTAATAGCCAATCATGTCACTTTTGTTCCATGTGCAGCAGTCAACTTTTGTATCAATTTGATGTAACTTTCGGTGCATAGCTCGCTTTGGGTTAGATGCAGTTTCATCGTCTTTAAAAGCCTTTAATCCTCTACTCTGTTTCAGTATCATGCTTTGTCGCCCTCATACTGATACGTACAGTACCAGTACTAACAATGAGACCCCTTTTGTGATCTGACAATAGTCGCACCTGTGCCGCTACAAAGTAACTGTAGATCCGAATTAGGCTAAATATAAGCTCACATACCAACACACAAAACAGTGCAGCAAATCTTGGATTAGAGCGAAAACAATTCTACCTCTCCTCAGCGCCGAAATTGTCATAATGCATGAAAGTAATTTTTCATCACGGACAAAAACAACCACCCAAGTCCCATGCTCCTCATATGACAGGCACGTAGGGAGAAATAGGCTCAATATTTTATTTCCGTGAATAAATCACCAGCAGTGTGTGTGATCCTGTCTCATGAATAAATCTTCCCCTTCACTTGGGTCTCCTTGCAAATAGAATTAGCAAAGACTTCCCTTTTCTTTTTTTAATCAGCCCTGCTAGTCCATCCACTAATTCTGGCCTCCACCACCACCACCACCATCAGGAAGCCATTGGAAGTGCCAGAAGAGGTTGTCAAATATTGCGAGAAAGTCGAGGTATCCAGAGTAGAAATCTGTGTCCGATGCCGCATCAGATTCCGTAATTGCTTTTCCGGATAGGAGCTGGAAAGTCTCCTATTGCTCACTCCATAACTCCGGATAGGACCAGGAGTGGGGGTGGGGGGTGTATATATAGGGAGAGGAAAAGGAAAGCCTTCCTCTCCTCTCTCTCCCCATTCCGGAATTGAGTTGTAGCTCTGCAGGGCCATCGTCGAGCTTTTCGAATGAAGTGCACCAGCCCACCATGCCTTCTGCTCGCACAAAATGAGAAATTAAAGTGCAATGTCTAGACCGGTGACATACGGCACCGGGTTTTATGGCAAAATTTCGGTAGCCTAACTACCAACTACCTCCTTGGCAGAATCGATAGGAAAGTGTGTCTGAAATTTCTCCTGGTCCACGAGCCACCTTCGCCCAACTTTGCCGGCTTGGGGTATGGTGCCTCCGTACTGCAGCGTCAAATGGACCGCATGGGCTTTTTTTTCTGCTGATGCTTTGCCAACTGGAGGAAATCAATGGCACCAGGTTGTGGCAGTAAAGTGGACAATGTGGCCTGTCGAATTCTCTGGCCATAATATTATTGCGATTGATTGGAATCCGATACGCCCTTTAACACAGATGGACATTTCAAATTGTAATTCGACCCTTTGCGGCTTATTGTCGCCACTGGACCTATCGGAGCCGTCATTATCTTTAATGTGTCGTTATATTTGTTATTGATCTAATAATGTGGAGTAGAGCATTGTTATGATTTTTTGCCTAGGAATTGATATACAGCAATGGAGGAAAAAGTCATTACGTAACAAACCAGTCTATTATTTGCACACAATAGTGCCAATGAGTAACCGAACGTGCTTTTGTACTGCGGATAATTTTGTTGTTCGCCGAATTTTTTGCACCATATTTGACAAAATGGGATTACCTCCCTAACGTCTTGTCGATTTCAGCCCATTCCATCAAGCGAATTAAATTTCCGGTTAGCTTAATGGCATCGAAGCGTATTGGATCCAAATTAATAGGGGCTTTGAATTATTGGAGTCGTCACCTAAAAATACCATGTCAATCTACGTTGACATTTTATGGCAAACTGCAGGGCCTTGAGCTACATCCAAACACTCCACAAAACTTTGTAATAAAATAGTGCAAAGTGGACGAAATAAACTTGGGTGACTTGGTGGTCACTGTCTACAGCATGCGAGTTTCTCACCATCACATTGCCTAGGATGGATCCGATTATTTAGTCCCTAAAATATATCGGCCCGTATTGGTGGACAGGATTTTGGAGGGAAAAAGCTGCCTTGTCACATGACTGCTCCTGGAGTGGATTGCATCACATGCACACGCGGACACCCGCTCTTGATGAGCTTTGTCCCCGTTCCAATTGACTCTCCAATCCCCCCTTCATCCCGTAAATAGAGATGTTCGATTACGTCCGATAGAATTGTCCAATAATCCCCCCCCATCCCCGCCTCCAGCCTTTCCTCCCTTCCCCCGTCTGCCATTTCGCTCTGGATTATCCCTGCGTTTTTTCGACGTTAGTCCTAATGCCGCCATGTTGCATAGCCTCGTCGAGTCGTGTTCGCTTCCAGTCAAAGAGGGGATTGGAGGACAGCCTTCCTCCAAAGGGAATTACGGCCGCATTGGGTTTACGCTGGACTTACAGCAGATGTATTTCAGTTGGCAAAATGCGGCGGTAATCTGCTTTCACTTGGCACAAATTGCACGGGATGTGTTACTGTCGGTCGGATGCGAAAGGTATACACGGCCGCACACCGACGCCCGGACTTCATACTTTTTGGCGTTTTGGAAACTCATTTTTTGACCGAACAAACTGATCGCTTATCGATATTGTGCAACCGATGGAAACCACGTGTATGACGCCATTGCCCAAACCAAGCGGATTTACAAAAACCGCGTTTGTTCACTGGGCTACTTTCACTGCATAGAGTCATATCAGCAGTGTATTGTGTCTGCGAAACTGTAATATTGCGACATTATGAAGGTTCAAATAGTGGGACAGATCACATTTCAAAATTTTGCTGCAATTGAATGACCCAATACAGAACTGGGCCGAAGTCCAAGGTAATAATTGGAATTAAACAGGTAACTCGTTCATGGTTTCGCCGCCACATTTGTTATGGGCATAATATATCCACTAATTGTTGGGATACCTGTTTCAAGCTATGACGAGCGTGGATAATTGAGCTTAGATTTTTTTTTAAATGTCATTATGCACCCCCCCCCCACCACCACCACCATTTTTATACCCTATCGGGCCATTTAATTGGCCCTTTAAAACTCATTCAAACTTTATCTCGCAACGTTGGCATCTCAATTCTCCATTTCAAAATGTATACTGCATAGCTTTGTTATAATTATCACCTCCTACCTTATCCGACAACTATAGTGTCACTAACAAAGTACATGCTGTCACTGCATTTTGACTCCTACACATAGATTATAGCCTTTCCGCTAGTAAACACCAGCTGCAGTTAGTGACGCGCCCTAGTATTTTGAGACAGCGGTCATTAGTAGGCACATGTAATAACAGCCACCGTGTTGTAGGATGTTGTGTTTATTTTGATATGATCTGTGCACCCTGTACGCCCTACTCAGGGCGCACGAAATGTTGACTCGCCCCAGGCTAGAGGGTGATTGGCTAGTAACAAAAGTCAGGCATATGGTATAAACAGCTTTGATAATAACGTGACGGCATTCTGATTTACTTTTCCTGTCGCAACGCTACTTTTAAACACCATTAACCTTTGAAGCAGCAAGCCCTATAATCGCCAGAGCGCAGTAGACAAATATAAAAGACAGGACATGTGTCTTTTCCTCACTAGTGACAGTCGCTAACCGCAGCTGAGTTGTCACTATAAATAATTCCTAATTCCGTGCAGAGGTACCTCACATGAAATACGACACGTGGTATTATTCTCCACATCCTGACCATTTTCTTCCGCATATCCGTTCCCTGCACCCATAACTCAATAGGAGCGCGGGAAAAATGTCAAATCATCTTATCCTAAACATTATATGGAGCTACTTTGGGATTTAATGACCCTCTTTGAAGCGAAAAAGTATTACCCTCTGTGCATATAAACCCCATTAAACTTGCTTTTCCCTCCAAAAAAGAGGACCTTTTTTGAGGGAGGAAGGGCGATGCTTCCTTTGACACAGCTCGACGTAAAAGTCTCGCGACCGTTTGGTCAGGCGATGAAACATGTCCGGCGTGAAACATTCCGGGCAGTTAAACTCACAGAACTTGCCAGTCATTTGAGCCACCGGATATGCCCCCGGAACAAGCCAGCAACAATAAAAAAATTGGGCACTTATGTACTTAAAGTTATTAATTTTATTATATCTTTCAGAGACGGGGAGGTACACGCGTAATTATACATTCAGGTACCCCCCAGGGAAATCCGGAGCTGTAACCGGATAAACGGCGGGGAAAAGACAAACAAGGTGCTTCAGGAAGGAGAATAACAATTACAGTGACAGTAACGGATGTCCGGTGTCGGTACGGATTACTCCTACGGGTAGATCCGCGCTTCTTACACGAGGCAAGGGGCGGCTTTTGTAGGGGAGGGGGGGGGGGAGCAGGGTGGTATAGCAGGGGTACAAAATGGTCTCCCAAAATTTCATTAATAATACACGGCTCGTGAATAATTCAGGGCGGGTAAGTGCGAAACCGTGTAATCAAAGCGTCCGCAAGCGAATTCGACGTCACGCGGAAAACAGCGCGGGAAAAGCTCGGCCATTGGCCAACGTGGCTTGTGTATATTTATGCGCCGAAATTAAGTCGGAGGTTACAAAAGGCAAGGGGAAAAGGGGGGGAACTCTGTTAATGAGGCAATCCTGCCTCTTTCCTTGGGTTGAAAAGAGCCGAAAGCGGGGGAAGCGTTCCCCGAGGATACCTTGTTGTCCTGTTGGGAAAGATAGAGGACATGCTAATGGCCTTTGTAAAACGGGGCCTTTCGCGCCATCGCCTGATACATCTGAAGCCATGTTTAAATAATATCAATTTACATGTAAGCCTCGGGAGGAGTGCGTTTTCAAATATTCAGAGGTGTTTGGCACGATGCATCTGGTGCATGGATGGAATATTAACAAGGTGGGAGTCGCGGAGGCTTTCCGTATCCCAATATTCTGATATACATTCATGTTGATGTTCACGGACAAGGTTTTTAAAATGTTTAATGTATTGTACATATTCTGGGCCATCATTATCCAAATTCTCTGGAACTCGAAACACACTTCATGGTGGCAAAGAAATTTTAAAATGTAATCTTGCACAGGAATTAATATGTAGAAGTAGGTGTGATCATCGTTTCTCCACTTGGCCATGTACAAAAAAATTCATAATATTCAACATTAGTGGATCTGTCGCCGTAAGTGCTCTAGATGAAAAAAAACGCCCTAAAGAGAGAGCCACCAGCTGTTGCTTTATTTAAATTTCATTGAAGCACTTCACGTTAAATGTAGACTAAATTTTACATGATACTGCTGGAAGCGTCTGGTAAAGTAAACTGTAAACGGATTCTTAAAAAAAACTTTGCACGAATACTACCTCTTTAAGTCTGACAGAAATCCCTTTACTATACAGAAAATGAAGCTTAATCTTACTGTACAAACCACATGAAGTTGACTTTGAGTCGTCTGTTCATGATATAAGGCAGACCTAATCGAGATCACCTATCACAATGTGACGCTATCAATCCGATCTTGAAACTCCTATTCATACCAACCTGTAAGGCACAAGAGGTACATTGCCTACAGTGCAGCAAACAGTGTATAATTACAGTATACCCCCACAAAGATCTCCGGCATAGTACACCAGAGAAACGAACTTGGCAGCCCAAGTTGTGCGGGTTTTATTTGGTGTCTCCCATTGAAGCTTCCAGTTAAATTATTACAAAGTCTGTCAGTCTTGTTTAAGAAACATCGGCGCGTGAAATGCAAGTTGCAAACCGCGCGTCACATACCAGTGTAGCTTTTGAAATAGCCGTAAAAGGGCACTTCATGAAATGCTCTTCCCTCCATCAAACAAAGGGGGCTTTTTACATGTAACCCGTCAAACACTATTTTGTTCCCAACCAGTGTTGTTCTGGCGTTGGTGGAAAATGGAAGCTCTGGCTTGGATTTCGGTGCGGGTCCCTCCCTCCCTTCAATAATAATGTGTGCATACGAGGCCCAGACAATGGATCACTTAGGGGACATTACATGCGGTTGCAACGCACAACGTACGGCCCATCTAGTTGACGCTGAATTCTGGCCAAACATGTCCCGGTAAGTGTAGCTTACACTCACATGTTGATGTTGGGGTTGCATCGTTCCCGGCATTCAGAAGCACAAAACATGTCATTAGGATGATGGCGTTTTCAAGAATGTATGGGATCAAACGCAAACACGCGGTTATGGATGTGGTTAGGGGATGTGTGTAAGGTGTTAGAGATGTACTGCACAGTACCTCAGGAGTTTGTAACATCACTCCTCCTCTTCACCACAATGTACTTGTATGTAATGATGTGATGGGAGTTCTGAAACTCGAGTTTCCTGGTTGTAAAAATATGCCGATCATGTGCAAAACCCTTAGCAGGAGACTTATAGGCCTAATGCCCACTTTGGGCCACTTTTTTAAAATGTAGAGAAATTGAAAAATGTAAAAATATAATTATTATTCTCACTCCTGCTGATGCCCAGCAATGTCACGTGAAACCATACGATTCAGTTCGCATATTCTGCTCTATAGGTGATTGATTTGCTCCACTGCACTGCACTACAAATAATTTCGCGTTTACCCAATATATCGTGAACTATATTGGCATTTCTATTCAATACGTAACAAGGAGCGGCCTTGCTGTAATGCATATTGCATATTTGAATAATCCATGATCAATCCACCCACGAAATGCATCATTCGATAAGTTATTATTGAACAATCATTATTTTGTCGTCTATGTTATGTAATAAAAATATATTAGAGTGAAAGCTGAAAATAGCGCGACAACACCGTTCCGCAAACTTTTTCTGTAATGAACTTTTCCGTTAATCCAGGTTGGTCCCTAATTATGTAATCTCTTCAGATTTGAGTGACTATGAATATTGGTTACCCTGCAGTACACACCTACATTGATGCTAACCATGAGTAAATGAGGAAACGAAGAAAAAAAACACAATAATTATGTAACTCTCCATATGAGGCTCTTATTATTATTCTCTTATTATGTTAATACTGTATTAGCAGCAGCTGTACAGCACAACAATTGGCATGACCCTGTATGTAAAATGCCTTTGAAAGTATGTAATTCACAAAAATTCCCCAGATGCAAGCTACCTGCACCATTATTTGGAATCTGAATAGACAAACAAGTTCCATCACTGTACTGTACAGTTGCGCACAATTCCCTCAAAACAGTGCATGTTCCGAAAATAATATCCCTGTTATGCATGGTAACAAGTACTGGTATTGACTCTACCTAGCAGCTCCCAAAAGAATAATTTTTAAAAACAAATATCTGTTTAACAATTGAAACGTGTTTTACCAGCAGTTCTTTGTGAGACATGTTTCCACATTATCGGTGTCCAATAATTGTGGCCGCCAGTGTCACAAAAGCAGCCATCTCCCAGCCATAAATATGATCCACTGCCCATTACCAAGTAGCGAATTCGCCCTTTTTGTGTGACGCGGCTTCCTTCCTAAATAACACCGTCCAGTTAATTGCCGACAGAAGTGTGACGGGCAAAAAAGTGGCGCGAAAAGATTGCTCCTTCCTCTTCCTTAAAAAGCGAGGTCTATTGCAAAAGGGGGTCGGTTTTCCACTGCCAAGAGTTTTATCGCAGCCCTCGACAAGAATTACCGCTCATCTCAGAAGCTACTCATGGTCTGAGCCAAGACAAAGAAGATCCCTTTGGTGGAAAAGAGACGCCCTTTCCCTCCTCCTTCCCCCTAAACAATGTTCATTTCATACATTAATTCCCTCCGCGGCAAGATAAAATGGGAGAGGCGTAAGGGAGCCAGGGAGGACCCCCAAAAAAAACCTTAAAAAAAATGGAAAACGAGATTGCAGCAGGAGTTGGGAGATGGCTCTGCTGCTGACAACCCTACACACATTTCGCCCTCTCCTTAAAGCCCTCCCGAAACTTGCTTGAGTCCAAATGCAAGTGCGGAATTAGACTGTCAACTCACCTCCTTATTATTCCCTTCTTCCTCCAAGATTCCTTTTTTTTTTTGTTCCTCTTG
Organism: Catajapyx aquilonaris; assembly: GCA_000934665.2. NCBI lineage: Eukaryota > Metazoa > Arthropoda > Diplura > Dicellurata > Japygidae > Catajapyx > Catajapyx aquilonaris. The sequence continues at coordinate 154,023 of KZ537978.1, forward strand.
AGAAGCGGGTGGTAGTCAGGAAATGAGTTCACGCCCACATTTAGGGTCGGCTTCGGAAGCCAGTCGGAGAAACATGGCTGCTGCCTCCAGATCCCCTACTGACTATCCAGGCTAGATCTGGGGTCCCGATTACTCCACTTCTTTCGGCTCTACGTGGGTGACATGGCTCAAGAAAACTGGGCGTTGGGACATGTGAGCTGGGTTCGGATGCCCTTCTTTTTTTTCCCGAAGAGTTTCTTCCTACAACCGACGCTTGTGGGGACTTTTATAGCCTGCCGATACACGGTGGGGAAAATCCAATCTTTCCAAGCCTAATTCCTATGTGAATGTGATTAAAAAGGGTGGTTTTATGAACTGCAATCCCCATGGTCTGAGGGGTCGAATGTAAGCACCTTCCGCTGCTAATTGGGGGGGATTAGTCCGCACTTAGAACCGAACTGAGCCCCGTTCCTTCGAACAATAATCACATTTAGGATCTGGACTAAGCCAGCTGCGCCATGTTCCCATATTTTAGTCCCAATATCACTTTCTATTACTGTTCCCATCCAATAGATTTAACCCAGGTCCTTTTCTCAGGGTATGTATGTGCAAGTGACCGGCAACATGCCCCGAACCTGCTCTTCTGGCCCCTTCGACTCCTGGAGAAGAACAAAGTTTCCGCAAGATAAGCAAGTCAGGGAGTTGGTTTAGCGGATTTAGTCCGGGCAAAGCAGGAAAGCTTTTGGCTAGGCCTCGACAGCAAGTAGGGGTTGCGAAGAGGATTATTCAGTAGCAGTGAATGCATCGGATAATTTATGGGACTGGTTGTCACATGGTGACCAACCAACTTGAATGAGACGTACAGAGAACTGAGGCCTGCGGGCTGCTCCTGAGCACTGCACACGAGTCGATAGTACAAAAGAAAAGGCTATGGGCCTCATTTGACTTGCATAAAACAATACTAGAGCGCGCTTTTAATGCCTTGGCCCCGGAACTCTATCGTTAATCAATTAACGCTCCATACCCCCCCAACTTTTAATCGCTTTTATGGTAATTTTATTAGGGGAACTGTTAGACCCCTTTGAGTGGCATTGATATGAAAGCGAGAGGAGATAAATACGTGAGATTAATTAAAGTTCGGGTTTGGATTAATACATTGTAATTATTCTCTTTGGCAGAGCAGCTGTCAAACTGCAGTGTTGGAAAGACATGCCTTAGCAATATAAACTAATGTAAATGTAACTGATGCCAACTGGAGATTACGGTTGTCCGCTTGGAGAAGATGGTTGTCCGCCATGTAATATATCAGCCGAGTGATGATTATAGTCTTGGTAGCAGGGCCGGTTGCCTTGGTAATTTACAGCAGTCTGTCGCGGCGTGAGTCTGGAACATGCGTTTAATCCAATAGTATCCAGATGCTGTTTAGCGACACATATAACCCCTGGCTCTGGCTGACAGGGCGTTTCCACACAATGATTTCGGTTGGAGTCGCGGGAGTGACCTGCTCGTGTTTTCCAGTCGCCCGTGCCCTTTGCGGGGATCGTGGATTACATTTTCCGCTCTAGCTCCAGCAGCTGGAAGCGAGTCCCCCCAAGCTTTTTGAGGCACTTTTTTGTGTGTATATAATTTCACCCTCACCTCAATTTTACTTGGTGAAAGGCTGAGAAATATTGCACTTGCAGTATTTGATGCATGTCGATACTAGAAAACTGCCTGGAAGTTGTTAATAATCACAAAATCCCGCGGGCTAGCGTCTTTTAGAAAATATTTAGCTCCGCATCCATGCACTTTCCTTCCCCGAGGCACTTTGCTCAAGTTTACGAAACTGCGATGGCTATAGATTCTGCAAAATTAAAACCGCTTCAGGCACAGCCCATCATCATACCACCTGCGCATGTCTTTCTGCGCACCCACGCCACCGATAGAGGCCGTTTTTACCAATTTTTCTCCCTCAATTTTTTTCCCAAAATTTCACGGACCAGCTGGCCACATACATAAGTTGAGGAACGTACCACGTAGATTTGTAGCCCCCCAAAAAAACTCTGTAGCCAACTCCCCGTTGCATAATTGACGGCCGCTCCGGCTCCTCTTTTCACTCCAGCAGTTTGCTATCACTTTGTCCCTGGTTAGGTCGGACGGAAGTCTGCAAAATGCTCGGCGTCAATCAAGGACTTGCTCGGATGGGCTCCGTCAGCCCCCTGAAATTAATTACTGAAACCGTACTACTGTGCGCTGGTAACGAAAGATTACACTGTTTGGAATGTCAAGCTATAGCAAGGCTTTAAAATCTTCAAGCGTCTCCCTGCATCTGTGGTTTCATAGTCGTTGCTATTACAGTCGACGAGTGTCATGATAGATAATGGGGTGGTGTATATTGGGTCGTATCTTGAAACGCTGGTTTTTGGAGTAAATTCATCATGGGTTGTCGATCCCATCCGGGGGTGATATGGAGAGAGATCTCTATATAATGAAATGCGTGGGCAAACCACCGAGGATGAAACGTGACCCGAGGAGTTGAGCACAGATTATTAGGGTTCAGCTTGAAATATTTCATGCAGGTGAGGCTTAGGTGAAATGGCAACATTTAATATTTTGTGTTGATTATCCCCCACCCTCAAAGCGGGGCTTGAATTATTTCTCCACCTGAAATTGCTGTTTCACTCTAATCGTTTTGGTCCTAAACTACCAACAATGTATACATTACAAGCCATAGCTCCAGAATGCTATTGATCGTCACCACGTAATTTTTTACGGTTGCATGATGCGTTATTACACCAGCCAATACTTCTAGTTATCAGATCCTCAACAGCACGCTTGCTTATAAGGATACCAGTATATTCAACCAAACATTTTGTATGCGGCCATACCCAGTCACGGAGCAATATCCTGACTACGAATTCATATTCTTGACAAGCATGTCGTTCCAGAGCAGTATTGCATGTCGGATCTATACTTAACAAAAAGTTTATCTTCTTGTATTGTTTGACAATATATTTGCGACATATACAAGGTCTAGAATTATTTTAACCTTTTTCTCACTACCTGCTTTAAAAGTCGAAATTCGAGCACGTGCCCAGTCTGAACCTACACAACTACGACTGTAAAAAAAAAGTTATAACGCGGCTACTTCGTCGCAATTTTTACGTTATCACAGTTGACAACTTGACGTGCGCTTTGCTTAATTCATGCTCCTCATTTCAGGGGTATGGGGGGGGAGGGAGCCAAACTTCACTCATTTATCACCTCATGACACACTTATTCACGCGGCGATAAAAATAACCGTTAAAAGCGCCCTCTAAATAAAAATGCTGGCATAGGTTAGAGACTAAACACACGCAAAAAAAAAAAAAAACTAGCGGTGCACTTGTAATTCTGGTCTCACGTGGGCAGCGCGGCAGCTTGACAGATTGTCCGGAGAGTGTCGGTAATTGAACACAATGTTTCTGAGGGGAGAGAGGGCTAGGGATAGACACAAAAAAGAGTATCACAACCTTATGGCGGCCATGGTTGCTAGACCTACATTCTGGCCGCTTTTCCCCTTCTGGCCATTCAACATTTTCTCCCTTCTTTCTCAGCTAATAATAGCTGGTCATAATAATCTAATGAAGACAGAATGATACCAGGGGGGTGGAAGAATATATATAAAAAAGGTGTTGTCTCAATTCCAGCTGCTGGTTTCGTGTTTACAGGTTCGCACTGAAAGCTACGGTTTAATCTACTGGTTTTTTATATTTAAAAAACTACTTACTTTACTATTCTTAATTGGTTTGTGGCTCACGTTCGATACGCCCGTAAATGGACTTTTTTTACTAGGAGTAATAAGCTTATTCAGTCTCTTCGCGTGCAATGAACCTGGCACTGTATTAGAGGTACCAATTTTGTTTTGGGTGATCATAGGTGTGGGTTAAGTGAATTATCATCTTGTGATGCCCTGTACTTTTGTATGCCACAGGCTGATTATTTGGATAATACAATAAAATCTGTTTCCTTCCTGAGCATTTTGTTGTTGTACAGTATCCGACAAAAATTACGTTAAGTTTAACTCCGGGAGGTTCTAAGAAAAAAATGTTGTAATGAACGTTTACGCTGTATCCGTTATAGACATTGCATATGGGAAGCGGGGAAGCACTGCCCATGACGAGCGGCTAATTAGTGACGTTTGTTGTTATGGGAAGAATCAGGGTCTGATTAATGCCAGGTAAAGAGAGATCATGTGCATGTATGATTTACTGCGCCCGCTGAGAGCAAAGTATTTTGGCAAAAAAAAAATGACAAAAATGCCAGATGGAAAAGGCCAATCTGGAATCGCGCGGTGGATAATCGGGGTGATGTTTGCCAGTTCGCGGTTTTCAACTTCTATCGGCCCAAACTGACGTTCGCAACGGTGCACTACTATCATTTTAATTATTCTGCCGTAAAACAACGCTGCAGTACCAGAACTGCACAATTTCAAACCCAGCCAAAATCATGTTCTTGACAACCATTATTTACTACGCCGCAGATTACAATCATTAAAAGTCGGAATCAATCTCCGCTTTCTTATCAACCCAGCTGAACGCTGAATTGTTCCAGGAAATAACGTCCTTATCCTGCCAACCAGCTGAGCCCCCTCGACCGTTTTTGACATGACACTATTGTGCCCACCACCATGTGCCAGAAACTCGCTACATTTTGGAAGGCACGAACAATGCAATCCCATTCCCAAACACAGGAAACGTTATACAATCAATAATAATTCCACGTGCTCACCCAGTCTGCAATAGTCAAACAGAACTTACCCTGTGGGCGCATGGCCTCTACATGTGTTGCTGACAAATGTGACCTAACCGAACAACGTGCTTGGTTACAAAGCGTGCATACAACCAAACGTTTCTTACCTGCGTTCCCCCCGGTGTGTGGCAGAAGGCGGACCACCAGCGACGAAAGAGTGGAATGGACTCTTGGCCTTCGTACAGGGTTGGATGGCTGGGGCTGTGGATGGCTTCCTTCCTTCCTTCCTTCCTTCCTTCTGGCCAGGACTGGTGCTGCCCTCCACTAGCTGCCAGCCCTGGACGAACTGAGGCCCGGTGCTTGTCTGCCAGGCCTTCCCTTGTGCTCCTCTCCCAAAAACTTGGTTGCCTTGCGCCGTGCCCAACACCCCCCCCCCCCCCCC
>KZ537978.1:159198-185481 GCA_000934665.2 Catajapyx aquilonaris
CCGTGAACAACATGCCAGACCTGGAAATAATTTGCAGCGCTTGTGCCAGCCAGCCAGCCAACAGGGTGTGGGGGAAGGGAGGGTGTCATCTGTTCTGTAAGGGTAGGCTACGGTTACTACGTACGGTACATGGCTGATCTGGCTAGGGTGGGGAGGTGGAAAGGGGGTTACGTGTTGTGTACCAACAATGCTGGGATAATGGGGTTATGTAGTTTGGAGCACTCGGGGGCACATGAGCGTGAAGCGAAAAATGTGCGAGTTGCTGTATATTTTGCATATTTAGGCAGCGTGGTGCATGTGCAGCAGTGGACTGCTAACTGTCCATCAGTGCAGCCACTTCTTTTACAACTTGGGTACGGGTTTCATGCGCATTACTGGTGTGGAACAATGTTATGTTTATACTTTGGTCGAAATGGGTGGCCATTCGATTTATTCCCTGCAAATACCACCGTGCCAAACAATAGACGGACGGTATGCTCTTGCCGCAGTATTTAGTTGCGTTCATTAAGTTAACTGGATTAAAAGCGGGGAGGGAGTGCTGGTTTAACCGCACTTTAGTTGAACAGTTGGTGTCATTCAGTTTAGAAAGGGGACACATCGCTATTTATTGGGTGTAATTTATGGTGTCAACCGGTTTGACATATACGTCATCGAAGGGTACGTGGTTATTTGTATTGCACTGCGAGCCGAAACCTTCTTCAGGGAACTTGTCTCTGAACCGTGTCATTATACTGTATGTTTATCAAACGAGCAAACTAGCTGCTGAGAGCATACAACAAATTTTTATTAGGCCTACTTGACATAACTTGCCGAGAATACCATATGTAAGGTACGCATACTAGTATTTCAAATACTCGCTAATGCTGGAATTAGGGCGTTTTAGGGGTGCTAACCAGTCGCGGGAAAGCGTGCTATTCAATGCTGATCACAAGAATGGTTTTTAAATTCGCTGTTTAAATCAAATAACACTGTTCTACAAAATAACACTTTATTTTCTATTTTCCGATGATTTGAATAGTGATTCCTAATGTACTTTCTGCGCTGAATCCGAATATCTGCTCAGAAAGTTTTTGTCAGGCACAGTTTTCGATATATACTGCATTTACTAATTACATTATTAGTAAATGCAGTATATCTCAAAGACTGTGCCTAGCAGCACAATGCCAAATGCAGATTTGTAATCAGGGCGAAAAGTACTATAAGAATCACTATTCACATCTTCGGAAAGAGCAAAGAGTTTCTTGTAGAAGAGTGAAATTAACGGTTTATCTGCAAAACATATCTATTATTTTCTGGAGAACCATGCATGATCCAGGCCTCAAACTTAACATACTGAACCTTATGTCGGTCACAACAACTAGTGTCACCAATATGACTGATGTAACGCAAATACATCACTATCACAATTCTTGGACATGTGACTGAGCAAGTGGCCGATGTATGCTGTAAAAATATATTTTTACATTTGAGAGGAAAACGAATTCCATAGGCGCATTTTCCTGGCGTTTCTCTTTCTTTTGATATATATGTTCATTGGGTTTTGTCCACTTTCACTAACCGAAAAAATTCTCCGAAAAAAGCCTCATTTTCATCCATTTCCAGATTTTTGCGATTTTTTCCCCTCATCGTGGTATTGCGAAATATGGCTGAAACTTCATAAGCAGCATTAAGGAATAGTTGCATACTATCGGGTTCAAATACTTTTGGCCACTTTATCCTGGTCTTGAAGCACAGACCCCACGTTAAGGAAGTGTGTGTGTGTGTGAAGGGTTGCCTCAAGACCAGGATAAAGTGGCCAAAAGTATTTGAACCCAATAGTACTGTACATATGCGATTATTTTCACCAAGATCCTAGACTGTCTAGCAACATAAGGCCCACTTGATTCGGAAAGTCCCCTATTATATAAACCGTTCCAAACTTTAAAACGATATATCTCAAAAACTGTGCCTCACAGCACAATTCTAATTACAGATTTGGAATCAGCGGCGAAAATATTTCTTGAAACACACATCATAACCCGAGAAAATCTTTCCTTGTCGAACAGTGTAATCAATCAATTAGGCCTACCGTATTAGTTGTATATACTCGTACAATATGAATCTACATGTATTTCATGAAAATCCCTCCTTTAACTTTTGGAAGGTACTCTATCTACAGCTTTTACCAACATGATTCTCACTCTGAATACGACCGTACATACACTTTTAATACGTATACTGTAAACCTAACATACAGTGTGACATTTTGTTACGTTTATAAGTTAGGCATTTGGGCTGTAATGCATTTACATTGTTACTGCTGGGGTTTTCAACATTTGCAAATTTTAAAGGCAATTACAAGCCTGCTTGACCATCATTGTCGCTCTAACCTAAAAGAGTAATAAGCCTGCGTCAAAGTTTCAGCTCAACCCACCCAGTTTATAGCACTGCATTCTGTGTGTAAAAAAAGTTTCTGCCAAATGTATCCTGGCTCCCTACAACCATCCGCACTCCAGTTTTTTCCTCGGTTGACTTCACCTTGGGCAAATGTTCTCAAGCAAGTTATACAGAAACATTCATAAAGTTAAAATAAGATATTCAGTATGCAAATATAATATAAACCACGAACTGTTCATTTATAGGCATAATAAACCTTATATATACAACAGGGTTAGTAGCCCATGTCGAATTGCCGACATTTGAAAGTCTCGCCGTAGTGCACATCGAGGAAAAATACATTTGCATAAATGTTATGGCTCTATGTATAGTTACGACTCATGAGTCATGACTAGCAGTTTTAAAAACAACACGACAAGTATAAAGTAGCTTACTCTTAATAATTATAATCTTTCATTTTTTGTGCCTTTTTGGGGGTTAGATGGGTTAGAGGGAGGGAGGGAGGGAAGGGGCGAGGGCCCTACGATAGGATGCATTCTGTGCTATCGGGTTGATCTTATAGATTAATATACGGTGGCAATTTTATTCAATTTTGTATGTTGAAGTACAGTATAACTTGTGTGTAGCATTTCAATCAGACTACTGCTCCGTACAATATATGAAAACACTCCTTGCTCTTTTTCGCCGCGATTTTTCGACTATTCGCAGATATGATAATAGACCTTAACGTCCAACACTGTACAGAAATCCATCGCCATACGATGAATATTATATAAAGGTACGTATTTTTTATTTAATATACATTGACTTACTCCTTATTGTAACTTTGTGGGGAGGTGTGGTGGCCGTGATGGTAACGTCACGGCTTGCTGAGTGAAAGGCCCCAGGGTCGATCCCCGCCTGGGGAACTTTCCTTTCACCTGCGTCAGGAGGGTCTCTGACCTGCACCAAGGAGGTGTCTGGCAATCCTAACCTCCTGGGGAACAGCACATGACCCATTAGCTACGACATTGCACCTTGCACCCATGTTCCCTCCCCAAAAATCCCTATCCTTTCCCATTGTCCCTGTTTCCTTGCACCGGTGAATGAAGTGAAAATATATACAGAAAACTGATGGTGGTATGCCACCCCCCTATAGCTCCCATAAGGGACATCACGGGGTAAAATAAATAAAATAAATAAATAAATAAATATCTTTGTCACGTGTTAGAGTCCGGAGTAAGAGGTTTCGAGACATTTCCAGGTTTGGTGGGCTAACATATGAATGCCAAATCGACTCAGTAATATGACAGTGGCTCGTTTTCATCAGCATGACCCTATACGACATACATATTGAAACCTTTTTTGCGAGGCGCCAGGGAAGCATCTCGAATGAACAGGGGATTTTCCATATCCTATATTCTGCACCGATCTGCTGCTAGACGCTACTCGGCTCGATTTTTGATTTTATAAGCCATTCAGTGTTTCTCATATCATATTACAAAATAATTATCATGCGGGGAAGGTGCGGTGGCCGAGATGGTAACGTCTCGGCTTGCTGTGCGAAAGGTCCCGGGTTCTAATCCCCGCCCGGCTGCGTCAGTGGGTCTCTGGCCCGCGCCTATAAGGAGGCGTCTTGGCAACCGGCCTCCTGGGGGACTGCACACGACCCGTTTCCGACATTGCACTTGCACCTGTGTCCCCTCCCCAAAACCCTAACCCTCACCCCATTTCCTATAGTAGGTATTCCTTGCACCGGAGAACTAAGTAAAAATTAACAGAAAACTGATGGTGGTGTGCCAACCCCTATAACGACTAAAAAGTTGTATCACGGGGTAAAATAAATAATAAATAAATAAAAATAAAATAAAATAAAATAATTATCATGCTGCGCAAAGCCATTGGCGTTTTTGCTCCGGGTAGACACTGCTGGCCTTGCACGACTTTTCGAGGAGATTGAATTGAAAATCGGAAAATCGCTAATGCTCCACAAGTCGCACTGTACAGATTCACCCTGTAATAATAAAAATAAAAAAGCAAGGTAGCATTTAGGGAAGCATACCTACCAGCTACGTACAGCCTACCTATTTATCAAAGTCCAAATTATCTCGGTTAAGAATACGCGGAGGCCAAATGACACCTCGACATACAGTGCGTGATATTCTGGTTCTCAGGAGTTCACTTAAAGAATATGTCTGAACCATTATGGAACACGTTGTAACCTGTAAGTTATAGCATATCTGTAATTTAGAAGCTCAGCCTTTAAGCGGCATTAAGCATCCACTCGGAAGTGTGTCTCTTGTGAATTATTGTCATAAATTGTCTTAAATCCGATTATATAGGAAGCATTAGGTTTCCAAAACAGTACCGCTTTCAATGAGCAAGCTGGAATTTGCCATCGCATTTCTGGCCGAAGAGGGGTGGAAAAAAAGGGACAGGTAAAACCATTTGAATCAGGATTTTGCAAATGAGTTTACATACGGTTTAATTTGTAAGGACTTTACTAACCTGCAGATCAAATAGCAACTCTCTGCAGGCAGAGCCATTTAGCGCACTGCCTGGAAGGGAAATTGGCGCGAGATCTGCCTGGCGCAGCAGGTGATGATAACGATAGCAAGAGCGCTATAGAGGAGAGAAAAGAAGGAAGGGCATGCGGATTTCCCTCAATCCCATCCTCCCCCGTATTCCTTTCCTTCCATCGACCAAACTCATCTCAGTCAGTGCCTAGTAAGTGAATCTGTGAATGAGAGAATAATTGCAGCAGACCAACTATTGTTACAGGCGATTATCGGCTGCATAACCATTGGCAAGAGGGCTTTTAACTTTGATACACAGTTTGTTTTAGACGTCGAAAATATTAGTTGTTATTAGTATTAAAGTGGAAGAGACCCATATTTTTGAATCACTCTGCTGGGGAAGGTCTGGCTTGGAGAATACAGTATATTTCCATTAACGATTATAATATATATATTATAATCGTTAATGGAAATATACTGTTGAACCAATACAATACGAGCGTATACGCTCGTATTGTATTGGTTCAACAGAGAGATTAGCCACTCGCGTAACGGGGTGTACAGTTTGTTGCATAATCATACAACCACGAGCAGGTTCCAAAGCTTCCTTATATAACTTACAATAATTACCTGTAATAATAGCCAGTAATTATGACCAGGTGTAGCTACATTTCAGGTGCACAGAGGAGTCACAACATCTCATATTTAATCATATAGACTTTATGTAGCTGACTATGGTTTAACTTCCTCAATTCTTAATTGCAATGCAGGGAATGAATGCCTTTACTTAACTACCTAACATTGGAAGCTAATTTTCATAGCCCGTGAATGAAGTTATTTTTAGTAATGCGCATCTTACAGGACATAAAATCAGTAACTGAAATAGACACTTCGTTTATAACTCACTGCGCTCCAATTTAAATGTCCCTTTCAATTATCAATCCATAATAATGTACTATACGTATTACCTGGAAATATTAGATTGAAAGACTCGTCCACCAATGGGAAAGGAGGACCCGCAGACCCATGTTTGGTACGTATAAGGTTCGGTTCTGGTAGGGAATCTAGGAGAGTGAGCACAGCTGTCTTTAATGGAGATTCACAAATTACAGATCATGTTAGTGGAAGGTGGAGTCCAATAGGCGTGGCACTGTGGCTAATTAGGACCAGAGGTAAGCAAAAACCACTGCTGATGCGAAACTACGAACTTCAATCATGCGTTTGCTTGGATGCTATTACGGCAGGGTCTGTAAGGGAAAAGTTCATGTAATAAGCGCAGGGAGCGTCCAAATCTCCAATACATTCATGCCACCATATGTATACGTGACACCCCCCTTGTTCGCGATATGAACCACAGATCTTTCGATAACATATTGCGAACAAATCCCTATAGCAGCCTTGGTCAGCAGATACTGGTGAAAATGCACTGATATGTCACTCACGTGTGCTTTTTTATTCAACCTAATATTAGCGGTTAATATCGCCCATTATTTACTGCCAAAAATCGCTCAAAGCTACGAACACTTAAATAAAAACACACTGTATTAATTTTATGAAGCCATAAAGTTGCATAATGCATGTACTAATCAAGCAACACATCGACTATATACCAAGCACTCGACAACCTTGCAGCACATTGTCCTCTATGGTGTGAGAGTACAGTATAACAAATTGGCCCCCTACTAAGCGAGTGAAATGTATATCAATAGACGGCCGTGGTAGGCCTAGAGGGCTACAGCATGTTTTGTCAGGGCATATAAATCCAGAGGGCAGGTTCCAGGTTGTAAAACGCAGCGAGTGTGAGACTAGGCCTGATACAGAATCCAAGATGGCTGCTTACTGTACCGTGGACAGGGATTTGTGCCCGGAGAATCCGTCGGTGGCTTTTGTTTGGTGTTGCAGAGATGAACTGCCCTGTTAGGTCCGCCTGGTTTCCAGAGCCCGGAAGGTCACACGAGAGGATTACAGTAAATCCCATAAAACCGCGGGGAATGGTGCGCCACGCGACTCCTAGTCGCCCTCTTGGATTATGCTGCAGTGTATCTTGCCCGCTCAATAGGCATATCACCTCCATTCCATCTCCGGTTTCTGCTTTGTCTCCATCAGGCCCATATTTCTTATACGACGGAATTGCTCGGATGAACCCAACTGAAGAAATGGCTTCTGTTATTGTCCGTTCGTTTGTTATTGCACGTTTGTAATTGAAAGGAATGGTATTAAAATATGGCTTTGGTCCTATCCTGTATTGTACAAACTCCCAGGGTATACACAATGGAGTCACATCAGTGTGCACAGGCTATTTTAGATAATGAGATGATAGTCATTATTTTTTATACAAGTAGTAGACGTAACATAGATAGTAGGATCTATTGCTGATACTGTATAACCTATACTCGGCTCTGTTGGCCGGGTTTATGTAAACGAGCCTAGTGCTCGATTAATTATTTTGATCCCTTGTGGTTTTAATAAGTCACGGTGCTCAGTTCGAAGTGCATGATCTACGTACGTACAGTATGACGCCTATAGAAGAGCCGGTGTAAAAGAAAATAACTGAGCAGATTAATATTATTGAAACACGATCGCATAAATTTAACATTATGTTGCCTCCTACATATCAAATTAGGGAACTTAAGAGAGCATTAAGCATCTTCGCCAGCCTTTGCCTTAAAAATGCACGTCAAAGTTAGTTCCTTGATTTAAATAACCTCTCAAAGTTATCTCGGAGTAGCAAGTGGCTCTCAGGTTTCCTTTTATGTTTATTCCCTATAAAACGTTACATTAGAGAGACCCCCAAGAGGCTATTAGTTAATTATGCAGTGCAAGAAGGGGGGAAGTAGAACTCCCACGCACAAAATTGCATGCCAAAATTAATTTGCAAAGATAGAACCATGTTCTTACCGGGATAGTAAAGGATGTGGGCCTAATTTAGGTATTCTAACCCTCAGGTGATGGTAACTAATGTGCCGTCAAAATTTATGAAGAATGTCTGGGGGATATATCCATTATATGCCTATACTGCTCAAATAATATTGCTATAGAGAGTGAACAGCGGAAATTCGGCCAAGGCCATATCCGTGGTAGTGTTGCTGCTTTCGTATAAGTTAATAATAATGTTTGGAGTGTGGGGGATTGTTGGATTATGATAATGCTCTGCTGTAGGCTGTATTATTGGATCAGTCTCATTTACTGAAGGTACTTCATATCAGCTCTAGCCCACATACTGTATGCACAATACTGTACCTCACGCTGAGTTGATAGAAGTGACTTAGTATGTCCAGTATGTTCATTCCCTTGTTATACAACATAATAACTAACATTTTCACAGATCAAAAAGGAAAATTATGATCATGTAATACACGTATGTTTTACATGCTGATGTAAAAATTTCATACTCTTGTCACTCGTCTGGAATGAGACTATAATCGGACGCGATTAAATTACTGTCTCGCAGTCTTAAATGATCTAGAAATCTGGATCATTTTGGGAATTAATAAAATAATCGCCATACGGGGAGCAAATGGGGAGTTACTGACCACCCTGTGCTATTGCGGACATTGTGAGCGATATACTATACCTGCAGGACATTTCCTTCCGTGTGGCAAGTGAAGAATGCTCCGTAAGTAATGGCACCCACAGGGTATGCACAAAAGAACGAGTGTCCAAAATCAAATTTGGCCGATATCACCGTGTACCTTTATTTTAGGGGTGAAAAGTGAACATTGAATGAAGACATTATATTATGTATGCCTAACGACTTTTAGAGGTGTCGGTACTGTAATGGAAGTCGGCTGCAACACATGCTTGATGAGAATGTGTGGGTAAATGCCTTGCTGGCATGTGGTTGTAACTAGGGAGGCCCTTTCCAAATCTTCAAAAAGAAGGGGTGGCTGAGTGGTTAGCGCCGCAGCCTGCCACCTCTAAGGTCCCCAGTTCGATCCCCGGGTCGAACGGAGGATACTTATGTGGATATAATTTCGATGGGTTCTCTCCGTGTTCGCGTGGGTTTTCTCGGGGTTCTCCCGTTTCCTCCCAGCTGTTCTAGTACAGGCCAGGAAATTTATATGATTTTTAGACTGTCCCCAAAAAGAAGGATAAATCAATGAATCATCAACGTCATCATTGAGGTAAAGAAGGACGAAGGACAGAGTGCTCAAAAGATGGCCTGTCTTTCCTAAATAATGACGTCTGGCCACCGTATATAGTTGTAACAGTTGTAACAGATGCATATAGGGAAGGTTTAAAGAACTTGATGCATTCATTCGTGGATACAGGCTTTTCGAGCCATAATAATCAATATATCTGAGAGGTCACATAATGATTTCTGCAATTATGTCATTGGACTAATTTAATATTACATATGAAACAAGCCTTCATACACTTAATTCATGGTGTTCTCTCTCTTGAAATCATTTGCATAAATTCCTTGTGAAGATCATAAATGCACAGTTATACGTGAAATAGTTGTCGTTGTGAACCCAACTGGAACAAACGTTAATTATACAGTATAAATCTTCCCACAAGAGCTAATATTATAACTTATGTTATGATATTCGGTATTTACACGGTTAATAACTTACCACTGGTAGTACAACATACAGTACACAAAATTAAATTTCAGGTTACATGAATTGTTGCTCTCATGGGACTTGACTGTATATCAACCGTTATAGTGGAATCTGTCAGATCAATCAGACTGTGCAAATCACAGCGATTGATATCGGACTTCACCTGCTGTAACATGATATGCAAAAATGAATTGAACAGATTGCATATTTTGTTGCAATTTGGCAAGATTAAGGCAAATTGATATTCAAGCAGGAGGCACAATTCTGTAAATTGCGAACAATATTATTATTGAGCATGAAAAACACTTGCAGTGTCAGGATTAGGTGCTCCTATACTAATCGTGCAATAGTCATGCTATATGTTATACGGTGTAAATCATGTGGATCTAATAAGCCTAAAATGTAGGGTATATTTAGTCATGGTAATCTACACCTGATCAGTAGCACTAATTAATGACTAGTAATAAATAATCAAATTGGCGATATTAATCAGATATTTAAAACAGTTATGCTAAAAAAACTAAATTGCTGTTTATGACCAGCATTATATTGTAAACATGCAATCCACTGGCAGCAGTTCATTGGTTACAAATAACGGTGACATAAAACCCTCCACGGAATATAGCTCTACGAGTCCATTCCTCTATACCCCCAACTGCATTCACATCGTAATTCAAACTGTCCAAAAAATTCGGGACACTTTAGTATTCCAAAATGTATATGCGCAAATGTCTATTCTCCCTATATAGTACCTCATTTTAGTTTACACTAGAACCCGCTCGTAACTATTAAACTGCGCTTACCTGGCAATCTGCGTCGGAATAAATGCGCCAAAAATTTCTGCCACCGAGACCTAAGGGTGTAACGACACTGCGGTTTAATTTTTCATCACACAAAGAGGCGTGCAAAAAAAAGCAGTTTTCAAAGCCCCCCAAAAAGGGTGCAAATAGGGCTGGTGCAGCCAGGCGGTGAAGTTGGGAAATTATTGAAAATATTTATCTGGTGCAAAAGAGACTGCGGCGTAGTTTTGAGTGCGCGAGCCTCCCGCTTTGCCTAGTAATGAACCAGAACGAATTACACAAGCCGCCTATCCCCGAGTCAAAGTGGCCGAACATGAGGTTTAACAAGTTCGTTGTATTCATGAATCTAATCATGAAGCGGCCATTCTCACGGGATTGAAGGGAGGACGTGACACTTCGAGGCAACTCTCGACTGTTAAGTAGATGCCTAGATAGAACCAGAGGCGCCTATAGGTTTTTAGCTACGGTGTGTACCTAAAGCCCAACTCACCAAAAGAGATCCCCCATTCTTTACACCTTCTCTTTTATTCAAACCCGGACGTGATCGTAAATACTCCCGCCCAAATTTCAAGCGCTTATTTTGTGATAATAAATTTACACTGGGAGCCACCCCCCCCCCCTCCCACCTACCTCACTCCTATTTTTTTTATACCTTTTCTCTCCTTATAGCCTAACAATATCTCCCGCCGGGAGAGGATCCGGAGAATGTCCACTTGATTTATGGCAGAATTCAACCCGGCGTAATTACCGTAAATTTGAAAATCCCCGTGTGGCTGCTTCCACCACCTCTGTGTTTCTAAGGCCTGAAATATAGGATTGTGCTAATAAAGCACAAGCACAATGTGGATTTAGGACATTGTGTACACTCCCTTGAGGTTGGTCATTGATTTTTTTTGTGACTCGGAGCCGGAGTCGGAAGCTGTATAGGCTCTGTCCCATATGTCCCCATGCACCAGTCAAATAACGTACAGTGCGCTCTCGTTCATAACTTATTGTACCAGGATATCATGCCATAATGTGTTCCAAAGCTATGGTACTATTCAAGGCTTGATTGTTCTGAAAATTAAACTTGCAACTTAAATTTAGTTAGTATGTTTGANACTTGATTTATGGCAGAATTCAACCCGGCGTAATTACCGTAAATTTGAAAATCCCCGTGTGGCTGCTTCCACCACCTCTGTGTTTCTAAGGCCTGAAATATAGGATTGTGCTAATAAAGCACAAGCACAATGTGGATTTAGGACATTGTGTACACTCCCTTGAGGTTGGTCATTGATTTTTTTTGTGACTCGGAGCCGGAGTCGGAAGCTGTATAGGCTCTGTCCCATATGTCCCCATGCACCAGTCAAATAACGTACAGTGCGCTCTCGTTCATAACTTATTGTACGCAGGATATCATGCCATAATGTGTTCCAAAGCTATGGTACTATTCAAGGCTTGATTGTTCTGAAAATTAAACTTGCAACTTAAATTTAGTTAGTATGTTTGAAACCCCCCAGTAATATGCCAGTATAAATTATTTAGGCCAAACCTGTGCAGGAACTGGTTTTGAATCGGATTTTTTTGGGGGGTAGAAAACCTGTGACGCCACCGTTAATATTTTCATAGAGCAATGCATGAAACGAAATAATTCGAGCGAAAGGCTAGGTGAAGTAGCGTCGACTCAACTTTGGTACAAAGGGGATGGCGAACGCGCCGTATTTTTTGTGCATCATATACTATGCTCATTTTCCTGGAGTTGAAAGCAGCTCTCAACTTTTCATTTGAGTTTGGTCGGCAGCAGCGAGCAAGCTAATATGAGAGAAGCCAAGTGTTCACTCGAGTGGCGGGAATTTCCAAATCCATTGCCGAGTTTTTTTTTGTTTTTTTTTTGCGCAAAAGTTTTGATCTAATTCTATTGCTCTGTTGTAGCTTCAATAATCGGAGGCCCCCGATTGATCGCCAAGGCGAAAAGCCTTTCAGCAGTGAGAGCGCTCGTTGATCATTGAATTCCAGGGCCTGGAAATTCATTCTGGTCCCAATGTCCTTCCGCCCCACTTGCGCACCCCTTTCTCCGCCATGACACTATATTCTGAGTACCCTTTTGCAGCATCTCCCCTACAAAACACTGCTCAAAGCGTTTCCAGTCATGCTTCACTCTGCTCGACGAAACACTACTTTTCCAACAGCCACGTGCCGAACGAAACAGTTTAGCGTGAGGGAGAAGGGAGGGTGACAAGTCAGAATTTCCAATTCCACACTTCACATTTACTGCTGTAAATATGATTACTTGTAGAAGGCTGCATTGCCGATGTGTCCTCACTGAAAATAACAAGGTGCCTGAAGCCATCAGTTGATGTGAAATTGATTCCGTAATTTGGCTGGTGCCATAATATTATATTGAATTCAAGCACAAGGACCAAATATACATCACACTTTGAAAGTATGCTTTCATTTTAAACCTACTTTAAACGTACTCCGATTAACTGGTGTGTCCAATAATTGCTAACAACTAGTTTTCGTAAGAACTTAAGTCAGTTGTGTGATAGTGCGTCCACATGATTGTGAGCACTATAAAACATGGTAATGTAATCATTTTTCTCCGCTAGCATCAAACGACTGTGAAATTTTTTACATCCTTAGATCTATAGTTCTATACTGTACTTCGGATGCTGCCATCGTTAGCCGTTATTGGCTTTGTGTAGGGAAAGACAAGCCCAATAATTTAGGGCACCATCCGGTTGACCAAAGTTAACTAATGCAGGATTACACCCGTCTAACCCCTTTGCTCATCTTCCCTCCCATTATCCTATAGTCTTGACAGAAGATAATGATCTAACTGTAAAATTAACACCACGGCTCTTGGAGGTATTACGGTGCTAACGACGGTATCTTCCATGCAGAAATAGATAAATAGCATATAAACAAGGTGCAATTATTATTACCAGATTACGCAGTGGAGAACTTTTCAGTCCCAATTAGCAATAGCAACTGCTCAAGTAATTAGCTAAAGTAATGCCTAGAGATGGACCATGTAGAGCGATCAATCTTAATTAATATTACGGTTTAATTTCTGCCTAAACCGCCCTTAACTTCCTAATGCAGGTACAGCAGTATGTCCTGTAACAAATTAGATGGCAGGACGCTGGTTAATTACTCATGCCATTAGAGCTCTAGATCAGAAGACTGATTCTAATGGTACAGGTAGCCCAGGAGGTAATTTAGAGGCAGCGTTGCGTCGGACATATTACATACCGTATAATTTAATTACTCTATGTGATAAAATTATGCCTATACGTCGTTGCACTTAGATCATTTATTATTTGGAGACTGTATTTATTAATTACTTTCATTATAACGTTTAAATTCTACAGGAAGTTACAAACGCAGCAATTGGATTTAAACAGAAGCGCTTTGGAATATTACATAAGCTGCCGCGCCTCATTTCACGGAAGCTTGCTTTTGGGCTGCACAGTTGCAATACTTTTCACCACCTTAAGGTACTTTGTAGTCATGGCAACAAATAATAAAATATCTGGAACAGAGATCGAGTTGTCTGCAATCGAGATATTGGCAATTTCCTCTCAGTTTTTGTCTGATCGCTTGCGATCGTAATGACTCAATTTCATGCCTCCTAATGTCTAGAGGGCTTTGAATGATGGCTCATCCCTTTCTTTTTCCCCAGCGGGTAAAGAGCTCGCGTGGAGGAAATCAAAGTGGAAGAGGCAGAGCAGAAGAAGGGAGAAAGGAAGGAAGGAAGGAAGGAAGAAGGAGGAAAAAAAGCAGGGAAGGAGGGAGGAAGCGAAATCGATTTGCTGCAAAGTGATTCCATTTCATTATCTGGATCACAATATTATTGGAAATGTCCTGAGACAATTTATTTGCTATTTCCAAGGCTGGAAAGTAGAGAGGATGGTCCCATTTCTTCCCAGTATGGGTTCTCTTGGGGTGGAGGGGAAGGAGAGAAAGAAGGAAGAAGGTTTTCCTTTTTAGATGGAAAGCCAGGTGGGATCGGAGTAATGGCACTCTCAGCACGCAGGCGGGCCCACCGACGAGAAAGGTGTACCTTTGATTGTGAAAGGTGGGCTGGGAACAAGCGGGGAACCAGGCCAACACCACCAACTTTGACACTATTTCTTCCCCCCAAATGAAACGTCTTACAATGGCCCTCTGGACGGACACTCGTAAATCTCAGCTTATTTACTGCCAATTAAGCTCTCTAGAAATACAACTAGCGCAATCATGTAGACACGTTTACATATTATATAGCGGGTCTATTTTTGAACAAGTGACACGAGGTCACACCTGGATAACAACAGGTTGCCCAAGGAGTGAATGGTAGCTAGGGGTGATAAGAAGGTTAGGAAAGGCCATCTCGAGACTTGGGTGCTATGAAGGTGTGCACCAGCACCTGTATTGAAACCATCATCGGCAATCACCGCTAGCAGCCAGAATAGGTTGGCTGGAGCTTCCAGGCAGCATGCATGGCAGCGTGAAGGGAGCTAATGGGAAGTCCCACGGGCGAGGTGTGTCGGATGGCAGCAGCTGAATCCCTTAGCGCAGGGACAGCCGGCGAAGCATGCGTTCCCTTTCAACTCGGACACGGGTTTCCATTTTGGGTGCTGTTTGGGGAGGTTTTGCTCGAGGTGGGGGGTGTACCAGGGGTGGGAGGAGAGGGGGAATACCCCACCCGCCGCGCCGTGTCGATTTGTTAGGCTCAGATGGCTTCCAAGCTTCGCCAAGGAATGAGACGGTGGGGACTTCTCTTCTCCTCCCCTACCCCTATCATCATCCATTCATGTAACCTCTCCCGGTCGTGTCCTTCGTCTTCACTTCCTTCCGGCCTACCTCCTTTCTCTCCGGCCATCTTGGGAAGGAAATTAAGACTCGGGAGCCGGAGAGGCGCTACTCAAGCTCAAGCGATTTAATCTCGGCCCGCAGGAGTGTATAGTTAACTCGGGGAAGGAATTTCCAACTCTGATTCCATCCCAAGGCAATCTGGAATTTTTGCACCGAATTCCTCCTCTTTTGCGCTTTCTTCCACCTGCAGCGGCTCGTTTTACACGCTTTCGTCCGAAGCAATGAGCGTACAAAGGCGATAGTTGAAAGTTGCCAAATGGTTAGTGTATGCCTTGCCCCAAACCTTACCTATCCTCTGCAGGAAACTATTTGGTGCCTCAGCTTGAGCAAATTGCACTTTTTATAGGTAAGGGCAGCATAATGGAAATGCTTACTCCTTACTGCAACAATGGGCTAACCCACATTTGGTAAAAGTGGAGTAAATGAACTCTAAAGTTAAAGAGATGAGCAGGTGCATGTATTGTACTGTATATTGCTACAAAAACTCCCTCGCATTTTGGCACATGTCCGAATAGTTTATTACGGGTTGAAGATCATGAATAATAACTAATTATTATTTATTTCCACAATTATTATGGGTTAGCCTATTGTTGCAGTAAGCCTTCAATATATTAGTTATACAGGATGTGTACAATATTGTGCAATGAGCTGGGCTAGCTGGGATTAAAAGGGCCACGTTCACGAGGACTGTTACACCACTTGCACTCGTTCGGAAAATAGTTAGAAAGGTATTCAGATCATTTGTTGCGCTTCATTTGAATAATTCCTACTAACTAATTTCAGGAAATTACAATATTGCCAATCATTTTCTCATCATTTCTACTTTATCTCATTATATAAAATCGCATACCGGTGATGTCACTTGGCTGATTCTAACCTAATAACACAATTCCCAAGTTTCTCAACAGAGAAAAAAAATGATTGCCGCAGAAGTGATTTTTCAAGATCGAATTGTAGTAATTGGATACAAAATTACTTTCATGCTCCAAAATTGCCTTTTCATTCCAGGGGAGTTGGGCAAATCCAGTAAAAGTTATAGGCCACATTTCCTTGAGAATAATACCTGCCCCCCCCCCCCCACCCCCCCAATTCAGAAATTGCTGGGGACATGATACGGTGCTGCTAAGCAGAAGCTCCCTTCTTTTCCTTGAGGGCCAACCAAGGCGGATTCCGGCATCGAACGGCCAATTTGTAAGCCTATCAAGCATTTCAGGAGACGTCCCCCGATGTCGGCCGCAGCTTTGATAATGGATGATAAATAACGGTGGCAGGGGAAGATGATTATTTTTTCTCCCCCGAGCAGTCGCCAAGGGATGTCGCAGATGAGATCCTAGAGGGCTGCGAGGGATGTAATACGGCCGATCTCTTCCGGAACAAAGGATGGGGAGGAGACTCGATGGCGGCTGCTCGTGACGCCGGCCAAGCTTTTCTTGCACACTACGACCTCTTCTAACCATCCGTAACGCCAATCTTTAGAATTGCTACCCACAAATGCAGCCTTATTAATGCCGTCCCGTTCTAAGCTCTGACAATATATTAGTAACAACCGCGTGTCGAAGTGGAAGTTGTCTCGGGCTCAGAGAGGGCGGTCATAAAAGTGTCAGAGAAAGAAAACAGAAACAATTGAAGATGGCTGCCCTGAGGAAGGGAGGCTGAGCCCCTCCCAAATTGAATATTCCGAGGTCGTCGTGAGGCGCCATTTGCTCAAAGCGTTATGGCGAGTGCCTCGTGCAGGAGAGAGCAGGGAGGGAGAGAAAGAAGCATGTTTTCGCGTTTGTCTCTTGGAAATCTGATGGACACTCCCAAGTCCCCAAGTCTACTTCTCCACCTTGTTGCAGATGGGCTCTTTATCCGTCCGAGTTATCTAGCTGAGATGGGCCCAAAGTGGCGCCCGACAAACTCTGATTCTTTTACAGCTCTTTTCCAGAAGCGCAGCCAAGAGAATTTTAGTTCCGAGAGCAAGGAGGCTAGTTTGTTGGCGCCACATGTCCCCTTTCATCAAGCTTTTTCAAGATGTAGATTATAGCCCTAAGCCTCCGCCCTCTCCTGGCAATCGTGTTTTTAATGGGAATGTAGCCTATGCGGAATGTAAGGGGATTACCTAGATGCGTAACTTTCATCTCTGGAAATGAAAAAGCCGAGAATTTGAATGGGTGGTATCAAATCTGAAAGTCTCAACCGACATCTGTTCTAATAAAATGCCTCTGTTTTTGCGTAGGCAGGCCTAAAACCTCCCAAAAAGACTGGGGATTGTGCTTAGGCTATAGCAGCTAGCGTCATGTCAGTTTAACTCAGCTACCGTATGCATTTTGGAAATTAATGCGGTCACACTCATTAGTACATCCTAACGATTTGATGCTTCGTGTTTGCAAAGTACAGTCTCATTAGCACCGCTGCTCTATGATGAATCGTAGGCTCTTGAATTAATTGATGTTGACATACCGTACGTCAACCTACGTTATCGACACGAGATTATCCCGCATTGTTTCCAGCTATCAATGACAACATCCACAGTGTCTAGTGTTTCTACTAGTAGCTGCAAATCTTGACAATGCGGCAGTCGAGTTTATCCCACCCCATCTACCTACTACGACACACTCTGGGACCCATCCACGGAATGGAAAGGGATATTTATAAAGCAATTTGCCAGGCTGTGCCTACGAGTAGCGGTACTGTGTTTACCGAGTTCATGAGAAGGGGCCATGGGTGCAGGGAGCAGATGGCGGGATTAATGAAGTGGAAAGAAAATGGCAACTTTGCTGCTCTTCCAATTTCGTCCAAGGCTGGCCAAGTTAGTCAACCGAACCTAGATTTTGTTGTTGAAAGCCGTCTGCACCCTTTCTGCGTTGTTATCATGCTACAAAAAGGTGCAATCGATATGACGTACTGGACAATGAGGACGTGTCGTCGACGAGGCGGATGTAATCCCCCCTCCCCCTGCCACCATGTTACAATGGCCATATCAAATGGATGAGACAAGCAGCCTAATATTAAACCCGCAGGACTCTGTAGTCGCCATGTGGGACGCCACCAGCAGATGACAGCATCATCGACGACTGTCATTTGTTACCCGCAACCGTTAATTGAGTCAACTCAGTTCAGCTCTGGCGTGCCTTTTCCATGCATAGCCATCCCCCCCATCTGGGAACGGAGAAACGGGCCTTTTTCTCACTTTTTTTGGAAAGGCAATTTCTCTTTTCATTATTGGGAGTTTAATGGTGAGTTAGGGTCTCCAGGTGACGAGGCTCCCTGAAAGGGAATGAAGTCATTCAAGGTTTCAGACGACGGCCAAGCTGCCTAGTGCAGCCCAACCAGATGTGTCCAACTTTTCCTAGTACGGATTCTTGCCCTCGCTTTTTTGATTTTTTTCCCTCTTTTCTTTCTAGAAATCCCCGTTCCCCTTGCTTCCATTCTTACATTCTGAACATATCGCTCCGATTCCCGGAAAGCAAAAAGATTACTGTTATTGACGGCTGCGACGTCTCAGAAGTCTCTCGCCATCGCAAATTAGATTATTTTCAAGAGCGCCGTTGCAGTACATGACAAGTTTCACATTCGCACGTCTTTTTCAAGTTTTGACGTCCACAATTTTCCCCCTGGCATGGAGAACTTTGGATACCACGCAGTACTTTTGACGTGGGGAACTTTTCTTTTTAATATTCAATGACGAATATGCTATTTATAACACTAAAACCGCATGCCAGTTTCATATATTTTATATACTGTATAATGCGGTAGAGCTAAATCCCATGCTATTATCATGCATTGCAATAATTAATATTGACGAATCTAGGCCACGAATAATCATGCCATTGATTTGACATGCCTAATGCATATTATAATGGACTTTCGGTTTTCAGCGCAACTTTTGAATATCACAGCCATCTCTGCGAGTCCGATTTTCTGACTCGCACAATGAACTTTGGCGAGCGAGGCACTGATCCAGAAGCTTTAAAAATTTAGCTGCGAAATCAATATTGTGCAAAAATTGAAATCAATGATTTAGGACCCGGCGTGTTTCATCCATTTCATCCTTTCGGAGCACCCCTGGCATCACATTAGGTGATTTACATGTGAAAGTTGCTGCGACGTACCACACATTTAATGAACAATTTCCTGAAACTTTGAATTACATAATTTTATTATTTAAACATCACGATGATCATTTTGTATACCACATGTTAGATTGAAACGATTTGAATGTGTGAAGCAAGTGCACCTAAGGCAGAATAGGTTGGGCAATACCCATCTGACTTGGTAGCTGCAGGTGCTGTGAGGCTGTAGCGGCGCCGAGCCCAGACATCCCTTCGGGCAGCGAAACCCCATCCTAGCATGCGATATGGCACATTTGCAGGCGAGGTAGCCGGTGAATTGGCCATCTCCTTCCGCTGCCCTGCCCTCAAATGAAGCGTGTAAAGCTTATCTTGCTCCCGGAACCTGCTTTTCGGGCAGGACCTTCCCGGACATATCCGTGCTGGAGTCCAGCATAGAGCTCACCTCATCTCCACCGACGCTGGGATACAGGCTCCCAAAAGAGTCCGCAAATGGAACTTATCTTGCGATGGAGGCCGGAGGACGTGGATCGGAGCCGCCTCCTTCGCCAAACCACTTCCCATGATCCTTGATGGCCAACGTGGGCCCTTTCCCCTGGAAGAAATATTCCTTTCCGAACTGGACCGCTCCATTGCACCTGGGAATCCATTGCATTCGGATCAAAATGACTGCTAATGCCGGCTGGGCTGCTCCCCAATAATGGAAATCCCGTTAAAGATGTAGGAAATAAACATGGCCAGATCAATAATGCACGGCACTAAATATTAAAATGCTCATAAAAGGACATGCTCGTGCTTGATGTGTTTACCGAGAGGTAATAACAACGTTTTATTTCGTTTGCCAACGCGTAGAGAATGTCAATAACTCCAAGTGTGATTTGGGACGTTATAAGTGCGGCGTTATACTGTATATACTGCATGCAGGAGAGGAGACAACACAGCTGCACTATAATCTACCTGACAACTGAAGTATATATTTTTCTCATCTTTTACGGATTTATTTTGCAAAAATGTTGTGAGCATAAGGGCAAACTACACGTCATTTACCTTCACTTGAGAAGGCTAAACTATAGAGTGCTGCGTGACTGTATGATATCAAAGAAACCGGAAATATTCGTGATGGATTAACGATCTAAAGAATAATTTATTCATACTTATAGAAAGTTAGACTTTTCAACTGGTTTTTTCGCCTTTACATCAAAGAGGTAACAAATCGTTCAAGAAGGTAAAATTCTTTCCATGTAACCTTCAACAAGGCAGGGATTTATCTTTTCATTTCACTAACTTTATTGGGGAACGAGCTTACTTTCTATATTAACCGTTATTTTGCAAATTCAGTATAGATAAATACCATATAAAGGGCAAGTATAATTTTATACTAGTTACAGAGCCAATTTTTGAGCAAGCAGCCATAGTTTTTTTTGTACCTAGTAATTGCCGACTGAGTTTTAAGAGCGAGATCGGTGCAATGAAACCGGTCGTAAATCTTGTAGCAGTGTTGAAAATGACGATCAGATATGGCCCGAAGCCATGAAAGTGCTCAAACATGAAATTGACGAAACTAATTTTCCCATCTAGGATTCACTTCAAACCCACCCTTGAGGCAACTCTCGCTTAACATCGCTTCGAATCCGCAAAGTTGGCCACACGGAGCCTTCCGTTTTGGAAATTCTTTCTGCCAGCCAATATTTATGCTAAAATTACGGCTCACATGTCCGCCCGCCTTTCATACAATTTGGCCCGCCTTTACCAACTCCAAAATAAGCCGAGCAGAAGCTTTTACAGCGTGGTCCATGCCGCTGATGAGTAGAATTAGGAAGACTTGCACCGACAAAGTTGGCAGGGACGGCCGGGAATATAAAACAGCTTCAAGGCTTGTCATATACCTAGACTCTGTGCCACGGTCGTTTCGAGAAAAACAAGATGAAATAGCGGAACATATAAAATATTTGGGGAAAATCGACTCACTTTTTAACCTCGATTTTCAGGGAACTCAAGCTGGAGAGAAGCCGATTAGTCAGATCCCCTTTTAGCATTTATTAGCAAATGGAAGGTTAAGTTCCAGCGACAAAATCGTAGTATTATTTCAGGCTGTAACTTCCATTTGCGATCGTTTTACTGAAGTACATACTGCAAGGTCATGTGACAAAGATGTCCCGGAACCTATGTTATATTTGTGAATGTTTGTTTTCAATGCAAATCAATACATGGACAATATTTAGAAATGTCCAAGAATATTTAGTAGGAGTATTTTTTTATTTTTATTTTTAAATTACCCCGTGCCAGGCATCAATGGCCTATTTGGGGGGTGGCACACCACCATCAGTTTTCTCTGTCATTTTTCTTCAGTCACCGGTGCAAGGAGTCAAGGATGTAGGGTAGGGATAGGGATTTTTGGGGAGGGAACATGGGGTGCAAGTGCAATGTCTACAACATGGGTCATGTGCTGTCCCCCAGGAGGCTAGGTTGCCAGACACCTCCTTGGTGCAGGTCAGAGACCCTCCCGACGCAGGTGAAAGGAAAGTTCCCCAGGCGGGGATCGACCCTGGGGCCTTTCACTCAGCAAGCCGTGACGTTACCATCACGGCCACCACACCTCCCCCATTTAGTAGGAGTAATGCTTGATAGAGAAAGTCATGGGTACATCTACCTCCGAGGTTATCAGAAGTAGCAGTCTGAGGGAAAATACGAGTAGTATGAGATAATTAGAAGATTGATTGTTGAGCAATATCAGGTTTCGTTAAACACTGCCATGGAAGTGTGATGCAGCATCAGGGGGTGCAATTTTTAAATGACATTCAAAAGCCCTTGTTGGTTCCAAAAGTGGGGGTACGACGTACGAGTGACATAATATTGGCTTTCTAGGTCATCTGAGGACACTACCAAGTGCCATAAGTTGAGTGCTTTATTATTCCAGCAACTTCAGGTACCGGTATCCTGCTAGTTATTACATCAAATAATGGAGATGTGTCGTAAATTTGCTCTTACATAATATCGAAATTAACGATTAAAAATGACTTGATATAATTATGTATAACAATCAGGTTGGAAACGTTCATTACTCATTTACAGAGCCATGAATATGAAACATAATAGGCCATCAAGCCCTGCTAGTATCCCATAGGCGATTGACATGATGTTTACACAGAAAATACTATATAATGCATGCGTAAATACTATATAATGCATGCAATAACATTAGGGTGAATAAAATGAATCCCTTCGTGGCTTGTGCTTGATATTGCATTCACCTAGCGCGACAATATCGCAGATGCCCAAAAAACTTCTCGGCGAATATTCCTTGCCATGCTGTAAGCGTCAGGACTCCAGCTGAGAGAACCACACCTTCACTTGGCTGAATTACTGACTGGTTTTAAACTATTTAAAGCATCAAGATGTGTTTGGCCGAAACTATTTTTGACATAGTATATAATCACTAATATGTTGCGTTATTTTTATATACAGCCACTGAATTGCATTGCATTCCTCCCCTTCATGATAATTATGAGAAATGTCAGGAGTGCATGTGCAGAACCGTGACAAGTTCAGATTCCACATGGTACGATACATCCAGTCGGTTTAACACGGAAAAGGGGCGAATTTCATATCAGTGTTGTCAGGAGACCTGATGACAAATGTAGTGCAGGTTTAAAAGACTGTTTATGTAGGCATACTAAGTCTGACACGCAAGGCAGGAAAACGTCAAGCATTTGTGCACGAGGCCACTCAGATCGGACACTCGTATTTATGACAGATTAGGTATGGCGTACGTTAACAACACACCGCCATTCATTATCTTCGCAGCTGCCTCTGTGCCCACGCTATGTCACTGAGGGCTATGGATCGCATTAGAATGCTGGCGTAATATACGAGGCAGGAAGATTCTATACTTCTAGTTCACATCGTGCAATGTAAATGTATACTACAGTATTTAAAGAAAAGGTGAAGTGGTCTTTTCTCTCAAGAATTCTCCATACATGTACAGTACATCACGGATCAGATGTGTTCAACTACTAGATAGTCAATTGGCAACCTGTTAAACTATCTTGGAAATTCAAAAATATTTCCGTGCGTGACGTGTCATATTCATCATGTTGTAGGCTTCATCTTGTTACATGAAACGTTCTATACTGTATAGGGACGACCTGGTGCAAACTCTATATACGCACTCCACATTACCATTATATACAGTACTGTGGGTATGACATAATTGTCCTATGCAGCAATTGGCGGTACTTGGAACTGCCATATTCATCGATCAAAGAGTTAGCTGTGGTTTCCGCTATTCTTAAATGACTGAATGCAAGATAGCAAGTTGTTAAAACTGATTATGCCCCTTAAATTGTTATAGCCACTTATTTCTGTGCATTTATTTACATGATATTTTTATACCCCCAAAACAACACATACCGTACACTTTAAAAAATTCCGTTTCCCTGAAAAAAGTAAGCTCTGAATATGTCTTAATAGCTCCAAAAGATCGATGTTGCTGTTTCAACAAAGTTGTATACAGTGTTGGAAATAATATTGCACAATCAATTTGCACTGCATAGAGTCTGACTGAAACAAGACTCTGCAACCTGTTGGAAATTCCTTTTTTACTTTCATGCTCACTAAAAACGACACATCATATTAAACATTTTCAGATAAAGGGGTAGTCATGTAGAGGGAAAACTACTTCAAAATCATATTTCAATAATATCACTCTTCAAAGGAGTTTGACACATCGTCTAATTTTTGTTAAAATCATAAAATAATGCGTAGGTGTCGGGAAGATTTCGTTAATCTACAGTTTATGACCTTGTCATATTAGGCCTAATATAAAATCATTAATTTATAACAGCATATCAATTTCACCAGTACCGTGACCAGCACTCTCTTGAATTACACATCAGCCTACATATCATATACACCGCATAAACCTGAGGAGCTGCTCTCATAAAACACTAGCTGCTCTCTGCTGCGCTTCAAGTGCGGGTCTGTGAAGTGCATGTGAGACCACCTAATATTTTTTTCATATATATGCAGGATTCCACAGCCACTAACACATGGCTCTTGATCATTTTTTTGGGAGGGCCTCACACTCGTTTCCTGCATTACCATAATGGATACGGGCCCGGTTGTCTGTATGCAACATCATCGCACTTATTTGCTCCCAATTCCCTCCGCAAGCCAGATGAAGGTGGAGACAAAGAAAAGGAAAAGGGAGAGAGAGAGAAAAAAAAAGTCTGGAATGTGTGTGACGGAAAAAAAGAGGTTTGTGTTTGTTGAAGAGGCAAGGCAGAGGCCCTGGGGGAAGATATGGATGCCCCGTGCAAGGAATTCTTTTCACAGGAGGCCTAGCTAGCTCTTCCTCTGCTACTCTCCTTTGCCGTCGGCCATTTGCATAGTGTGCGCGCCATGTTCCGCATGCAAAATGCATCCGGTGGATATCGGCTGCCTTGGCATGCCCGCAACTCCCTTTTCCTTCCGGTTCGCCGGAAAAAATAACCGTCAGACTACTTTTTCCCCATCCACTCCGACGACAGAAAAGGGGGTCATTTTCACCAGCGGGATACATTCAGGAAGGGTTATTTTCTGGGCTGTGATTTAGGTATAAGGTAGGGTGCTGCTGGGGAGAGTAACAAAAAAAAAATAGGATCAATTTGAGCGCGATGTCATTAGTTGAAAGCGGAGAGGTCATTTCTGGCTCCGAATTTGCCCAAAAATGGGCCTGAATAGAAATTCCCTCATCATGATGTCAAACCGGCAGGATTGGAACCGAACGTGCAACAATATGGGAATGCTTTACTGCGAAGTCGAGCTGCTGGCTATAGAGTATATAGTCAGTAGACAGTGCTTGTGCGCAGATACCTTCACAGTAATTCCCCCAACGCGGAAAATTTTCCTTGTGTTTACAGGACCACAAAGCCGGACTGTTCTGGATGTGCCTGAAGCCCTTTTAGATGGGACCTACCTAAAAAGTGCCAGGCTTAAAGTACACTATTTGAGCGCGTCAACTTGGAGTGAAATAAATTACTTGACTGGCTGTGTGGGAAATCGATTTAGGACTTGAGTACAAGTAAAGCCACAGAATTGTGTTGATTGCTCTGGCACCAGCAGGCTCTATGCAACCCTCCACAAGCGAAAGGCTTTCAAACGGGATGGAACAATACGAAAAGTTTCAACCTCAGTGTTGTAACTACACTGGCAGAGTTCAAAGTCGGTGTGAAGCATTAGCGTTTGTTGGTAATCCTAGTCCATAAAAGCAAAGTTACTCTCCCGCCTGAAAGTGGCGCATAGTTTTAGTTTACGTGTATAATCCGACTCAAAAGCGCCACCATAGGTCAACAAAATGGTCAAGCTGGACCCCCTCCCTCCCCCCTACAACTTGGTTCAGAGTTTGCATAACCACCCTCTTGAGTAACGTCAGTAATTATATCAGTGTACACAAGTTATGTGCTAGAGGTTTCGGATTCATTGTTGGGGAAACTATGGTGTTCATTAACCAGGCGCGGCGTGGTGACAACTCTCTCATTAGCACGAGCAGCGCCCCCTCAAAATCGCTTCACATCCGCCCCCCTTATCGGCCCTTATACTCGCGCCCCCTTGCTCCCGAATTATGGCTTTCCCCATCCTTTCGCTTATCTCCACACCAGGGGGAAACTCTATTTAAGCACACCATCCATATTTACAAGTTCATTTTTACGTGACTGCCTACTCGACCGGCTCAGTTCTTTGTCCGTGTTATGATGCTTGTGTATACGTGTATACGCCAGCCTGCCGGTTCATTGCTATCAACAGTTCCACTTCAGCAGGGGTTCGAGGCCATTCGCGTCAATTATGCAAGCCAAAGGACACTTTTACGGCAGATGGCTCAGGTACAATCGTCAACGAATACGCTGCCATAAATGAAGGTGCGCAGTTTTTAGCAGGTCAAGTTTCATAGCGTATTGAAATGGCGATGTCTGCCTATAGAGGCGCCTTCTTCCAAAACCCGATAAATCCAAGATAAATGGTTCCGAGATAATTGAGAAAAAGCTGTGGCGCCGAAGCTAATTAATATTACAAGACCGGCCGAAGTCCATCTGCTACATATGTGGATGCTGCGTATGATGAGCTTTTACACGAAAATGATCAACATCGTCAAGTCGTAGTTTCAGGAATAGTCGTTGTG
>KZ537979.1:0-62338 GCA_000934665.2 Catajapyx aquilonaris
AGCAAAGCAAAGTCAGGAGTCCCTGGACAGAATTCGTCAGGCAGACGCTGCAGCTCATCGCTTAGCACGCCATCCTCTAACCCAATCCATTCCCGACTAAGCTATTCATTTTCTGGAGGCCCGAGTAGTTCCACACTTCTGCGGACCGATGAATGTCATTTGCCACTTCTGTAAGTCCCGCAACTTTCTTACTGAACTTCCTTCTGATGGTAAATTCACAACTTGCTGCCGCAAAGGAAAAGTCCGATTAGAGACACCTCCAGATGCTCACGGGAATCTCTTGCCTTATCCTCTTTTCCTGCTTGACTTGATGTCCAATCCTGACAATCCTGATTATAGGAACTTCCGTGACAACATTCGCTCATACAATAGTGGGTCCCAATAGTGCTGTGTCGTTTGCGTCCATGGGAGCCAAAGTGGTTGATTTCAGTGGTGCCGGACCTTACGTCTTCAAAGTCCGTGGTCAGATTTTCCACCGCACGAGTCACGTTCGACCAGTTTATGGCTTAGCTCCTCAGTATGCTCAACTCTACGTCATCGACAGTACACAAGCTACGGAAATGCGAACTCCCTTCACAGTCTGTTGTCTATTACAGTTCCGATTCAGTCGTTTCCGAGGATCCACACGACGCGACGTCCTCAATTTTCCACCAGAGTTTTTGCATGAACTCACTCCCTCAGGCATGCCGCCGCATAAGTTATTGTTGCTGAAACAAGGAGTGGTGGTGATGTTGCTAAGAAATCTCGATCCCAAACAAGGCCTCTGCAACGGCAGTCTCCTATTGGTCACTGGGCTCCATGCTAATTTCATTGCTGCCGAAATAGTGTCGGATTGCAATCGCGGTCATGTCGTTTTCTTGCCCCGAATTACCTTAGCTCCCAGTGACATCAATATGGCTTTTGTTCTCAAACGCCGCCAGTTTCCTATCATTCCAGCTTATGCCATGACGATCAACAAGTCGCAGGGCCAGACTTTTGAGCACGTGGGCATTTACCTGGATGAACCTGTCTTCTCACATGGCCAGCTGTATGTGGCACTGTCCCGGTCTCGCAACCCAAGTCAGGTCAAAGTATTCACTACTCCTACTGCTCAACAAGGAACATGGCTCTCCAACAACAGAGTCTTTACACAGAATGTTGTATATCGCGAGGTTTTATGAAAAAGACTTTTCTCATGTCCGACTCAAGAAGTATAGCCTACAGTATGTCCATTGATTCAATGCCACTAAATTTTTCAACCCCGTCTTACGACCAGATATACCCTATTTCTTAGTTGTCACTCCGCGAGCCCTCTCATTCCATTTTTTCATTCCCATTGTCCTCATTGCAGGTTTTGCCAAATTTTGGCTACGGGTGCGCTAGTAATAATAATAATAATCGTAGTTGGGTCATTCCATGTCAAGACAGACAACTTGGTGGCTTGACCATCTCATAATTTGATATAAAAATCATTGAAGTGTTGCCAAAAATAAAGTTAAGAGCCTCCCAGGTGAAAATCCCACGGAGATATGGCAACGTCTTTCAGCAACAATGGAGCCGGAAGGACCATTATTCAGGTGAAGTTATTGTTGTACCCTCATGTTCATATTATATCAAATGAACTGACGTAAGATGAGGAACATTTTGGTGGCAACGGGTTAGCCTAGATTGTAAAATTAAAATGCTAAAAAAAAATCGCATTATTGTGCAAAACGGACAATTTCATATGGTCCAATGTCTTTGTTAAATACATGCTAAGCGTGTGGAATGAATATGGTAGGTACATTGTCATCTGATCATCAGTAGTCATTACCAGGGTCACCTACATGAGTGCCTCCCCCACCTAGACAGGGTATTGTCTCTCCGCCATATTGGAGCTAAGTCAGATAGGAGCTACATGCAGTGAAAAAAAAACAATTGAAAAAAACAAAAACGAATCGCTTGCCAATTCCCTATCCTGCAGCACGGGGCGGCCATATTGGAGCTAGATTGCATAAGGACTACGTGAAGATAATACCCTGGTTATGGTGGGGGAGGCAACCATGTAGGGGACCCTGGTCATTACTACTGCAGGACAACATCAAGGTCAAGCAAACTTGGAGATAATAAATCTGAAATGTCGGAAAAAGCCCTCTATAGGCTACTCCACGTTATTTGATGTTGCGAGTGAACCATTCATGGTAAGTGAACAGTTCTTATACCGCTATGTTATGCATGAAAAGACGTTTCTGCGATAACTTAAAAATTGACCCAGCCCCTCACTGAGAAGAATGACCCCAAAGATGACCAAATTAGCGGAAAACAGACATTTCAGAAGTTTTATTTCCAAGACTGCTTGACCTGTGATGTTGTCCTTCGACAGTATAGTAATGATCAGATGACAATGTATTCCTACCATATTAATTCCACACCCTTAGCATGTGTTTAACCATGACATTGGACAATATGAAATGTGTCCGTTTTGCTCAATAATGCGATTTTTTTTAACATTTTTATTTTACAATCTAGGTTAAACCAGTTGGCACCAAAATGTTCCTCATCTCACGACAGTTCATTTGATATCATTTATATGAACATTAAACTAACTTGTGATACGTTCTTGACCAATTTAGTTCGCATTACAAGTTGGGTGCAATACTGCCCTAACCCTTTTTTTCACACGCGGCCACCTTATTTTCTTCATTCTTAGAGTGGGTGGTGCATCATCATCATCATAATAGCACGTAAATGTTCCTTATTAGTGCCTTGTATATTGGGGTAGAAATGAAAATTGTCCCATGGAAAATGTGATTTATGGGTCATCTCAAACTTTCAAATGCGTTTTTCTCGAAATCAGGTTTGGGAGGGTTAGGGCAGTATTGCACCGACCCCTTCAATTATACAGGGTCGTGGGCGGAAAGTCACCGTACCCGTCACATGCGGTATGGTGAAGGTATAAAATATCATTTCAATACTTACTCGTATAACCATCTCAACCATGTTCTTGGATAAGGAGGATAAGATAGGTGATAAGGGTGATTCAGTACAAATGAATAGTATAATTACAAATGCATATAGCTCCGTACCTATCAACCGCACATGAACGTGTTATACACCAAATGAAAGAGGAGGTTTTGAGGTTTATTTCATACCTTATAAATGTTCTATATGACTTCCCTTGGTCACTCGAGAAACGTCGATCCGATAGTGCAATTCCTCCCATACTCGTGCCAGCATGTCCGTTGTCACTGACTCAACCGCAGCAACAATGCGATGTTTGAGTTCATCCAGGGTTGTTGGCATCGGTGGCTCGTACACAGCATCCTTAACGTGCCCCCAAAGGAAGAAGTCGCATGGCGTCAAATCCGGCGACCTTGGGGGCCGGCAGTAAAGCGACAAGTCTTGCTGGTCACTGCGACCTATCCAACGACGAAGGAGCACATTGTTCAGAAACTGGCGAACATCTGAATGCCAGTGCATTGTTGCTGCGGTTGAGTCAGTGACAACGGACATGCTGGCACGAGTATGGGAGGAATTGCACTATCGGATCGACGTTTCTCGAGTGACCAAGGGAAATCATATACAGGGTGGTTGTGAAGTAACTGCCTATTGGAAATGTGTAATAAAATTGTCAAATATTGTTCGATTTTCATGAAACAAGTTTTATTCTGTACCTTACAATGGGAGAATTTAAACTCCCACCAGTATGCAACTCCACGGCCCCAGGTGGCAGCAGCAGTCCCGATACCAGTAAAAATGGCGCAGCTGGCGTCCCGTTTTGAAGTCGGGGGTCGGTGGTTAAAGTGCAGAGATGGTGGCGATACATACACGGACCTCGTGCCACAGTTCACCCGAGGACCATAAAGAACTGCCATTTGAAACTGATGAGCACGGAATCCGTGATGGACAGCCATAGGAGTGGTCGTCCGTCGACATCGAGGACAGAGGAAAACGTGGCACTGCGATGGTTCGCCCATATCAGCTTCGAATGGCAGTTACTTATGGTCCTCGGATGAACTGTGGCACGAGGTCCGTGTATGTATCGCCACCATCTCTGCACTTTAACCACCGACCCCCGACTTCAAAACGGGACGCCAGCTGCGCCATTTTTACTGGTATCGGGACTGCTGCTGGCACCTGGGGCCGTGGAGTTGCATACTGGTTTAAATTCTCCCATTGTAAGGTACAGAATAAAACTTGTTTCATGAAAATCGAACAATATTTGACAATTTTATTACACATTTCCAATAGGCAGTTACTTTACAACCACCCTGTAGAACATTTATAAGGCATGAAAAAAACTTTAAAACCTCCTCTTTCATTTGGTGTATAACACGTTCATGTACGGTTGATAGGTACGGAGCTATATGCATTTGTAATCATACTATTCATTTGTAATCACCCTGTATATTGAAGGAGGACATAGGATGGAACCAGTAGCGGTTGTCAGATTGTGCTAGTAGCTATGCATTCAATGAACTGAACGAATCTTTTATTTTTGACACGGAATCAATATTTGATCCCCACGCCATTAGACTATGCCCAATTTCATGTAGCTTACAGCTTCAAAGTTATGCCATCTATATATCAGCAATAGTTTAGGGTGGAATTTTCGTCCCACTGCTAGTTATTACTAACTTAGCAGGACCAATGCATTACACTGGTCCTGCTAAGGTTAGCAGTAACTAGCAGTGAGATGAAAATTTCACCCTTTGAATCTAATTGTACAGGTATCGTAGCTTCTACGCGTCAGGTTGGCAATCAGGGGCGTAACAAGAATCTTTGGGGGCCCTTGTGCAGAAAGGTACGTGGGGCCCCCTCCACTTCATCATTCGTGTGTCTTGCACGTTGTAACTAGCAACTTACACATTACATCGAAATGACAATATCACTTACCGTAGAACCCCGATTATCCGTCACCCACGGCACGGGACCGGGGCACGCCGGAGCATGGTTGGAACACAAAAAAGGTCGGATAATTCCAGGAGCATGACATTTGACATATAGTCTACTTACCTTGTATGATGCCAAACAAGATAAGTACAAGAAGTACCCTGTTTACGCCGTTTCACATTAACGCCGGTTATTAAATTACATTTGAAATATTTTTATCGAAAATTTCAGACAAATTTGAAGATTACAACACCGGCAATCTAAACATAAACACATGACCGTGAATGCTCTTCTTTTATGTTTGAGGAGGGGCCTTGTGCGGCATTATGGCAGGTTCTATCGATCTATATATACAGTACTGTATTGTTGGTCTCGGTACTCCCCGAAGTACTCTAACCGTTGTTAAATACACAACGTGTAGGCTACTGCAATTCTTGCCAAAATAAGGAAAGGAGCCCTCAGAACCCGATGTCCCTCAACCTGGAACATCCCTTTAATGATGGATCCATGTTCCAAATATTCGGCATTAACAACAGCAATATTAATACTGACTATGGAAAATGTGTGCAAAATTTGGAACCTATCTCATTTACAGTAAGCGAGATCGGGGTCGGTTGTAATACTTTTTAGTCTGCATTTTAAAATTCAGTTATATATGCATTAGGCAAAGGTTTATGACATGGTGGAAATAAGGCAACATTCCTTTTTGTAAAATTAACATTGTAAAATCACAATATTAAAAATTGATATATTTATCAATATTTCTCCAAGGCAAGGCAAGGTGTTACAACTGACCAAACTCGTCCGAGAATTCGGGGGCCCTGGTGCGGTCGTACCACCTGCGCCTATTATGGTAGTTAGGCGCCTGGTCATAGGGTCTTAGGGGGCAAGTCACTCTTGTTGCATCTTTCAGCACTTGGTGTGGCCTATCTATGCCCAAAATTTGATGACAATCGGTTGGAATCTGACGAGTTGACCTCGGTCCCTCAATAAAGGGGTCACAGGTTCATTTTGAGCAGGTCACTTTGGGTGCGTCTTTGTTGATATTTGCCAAATATAAAACTATTTTAGTTGCAAGACGCGTACCGTAAGAGTAGTCACCTCAATTAGGAATACATACATATAAGACAGTGGTAATGATCCTAACGATTGTGACCCAGGCGAAGTTTCAACCCATCCTTTGTAAGGAAATACATACACGTATAGCCTACTGTAAAGATATATATTTTTTACCATTTTCTAATTTTCGCTCTTGTGTGTCCGGATTGCAACATGGAAGGAGTTTTGATGTTATGGAATTTCGAACGATTGCATTAAATATTTGGGTGTTTATCCTGTCTCTTATAATAAAACACAAGGCCGGTTTCTCAAGGTACTTCACACAAGGTATGTATGTCCGGCTACCTAATACACTTCCCGACTACTGAGAGTGCTGAACCTTGGTACTATTACACTGACGGCAAACCTGCATGTGATTGAGAAAAAAAAGTCCGAAAACTGCTCTTTTTAAAGACTAAATGCCGATAATATTATTTATTTGGTTTGGAGGGAGCTTCCCAACCCGCATCCGATCACCGAAGTTAACCCTTAAGCTTGCCCTTAAGTAGTATCACGGGGTCATTTTTGACCCCAAGCTTACGAAAATTAACAGTGTCGAGTTACTGATTAATATATTAAAAGCCAAATGCTTTTGTGTCCTCAAACATATCTTTGCCTAGATGTCTTTGAGAATGAAAAAAAAAAAAATCAGCGCCCTCAAAAAAGAGCTATAATCACGGTGGGGTGCGTCTGGGGTCCAAAACGACGCCTTGGTACTAGCTACGTATGGATTCCTCATTACTCTTGCATTCATGTCTTCAAGTGGGCCTCTTCTAGTCTCATTCATAAGATCATTGCATCTTATAAATAATAATTCATACCCCGTTATCAGCCATCGGC
This sequence comes from Catajapyx aquilonaris, assembly GCA_000934665.2. NCBI lineage: Eukaryota > Metazoa > Arthropoda > Diplura > Dicellurata > Japygidae > Catajapyx > Catajapyx aquilonaris. The sequence continues at coordinate 6,790 of KZ537979.1, forward strand.
TCTTTAGGGGGGAAATTTGATTTGCCTGGAACTCTTTGCTTTTCATTTTACTATGCTCTTTGGGACAGGATAGGGACGGAAGGAAGCGGCTGTGGCCTATTAATTATGGAAGAAACTCCGGAATTTTCCTGGAAGGACCGTGGGAAACCACAGAAAACCACGGTCAGAGTTGCCGGACCCGGGATTTGATCCCAGGACCTCCCGATTAGCAGTCGGACACCATATCCCCTCCTCCAAACTGCTTCGGTAGATCATTGCATCTTTCTCGGTTCACAAACTTTTGAATTTGCAACTTCATATTGCCCATAACATATTGCCCATATGCATATCTCAGTTTCAGTTTCAGAAGCTTCGGAAAAAATAGTTGTGATTTACTTTTCGATTCACCTTCGACTTTGCATTGAATTTCCCTCTGACATCGCGTCGCTTTGCCGTCTGCTATATTCACTCACCTCTGGAGTTGCCAATGCACAGTAATGCTAATGGTATTCCTTCCCACGTAACACGTAATGTTGATCAAATTTACTAACTTCGAGTCTGATGCAGAGTTTCTCAAACTGTTTTGATCGCGGGCCATTTTGGGAGGGAAAAAGACCCACTGACCAGCTTTTATGTAAGGAAATTTCAGTCGCCAGTAATTAAGTTGGCCCTATGTAATATAAATCATTGAACAGTTCGTGGCCCACCAGTCCCACTTTTGAGAGCCACTAGTCTAAAGGAATATAAATTATGCAATCAGGCAGTGACCATTGATTAATCACCCTGATAAAATCAGCAGTCATGGAAGTCAAGTTAGACCAATTCCCCTCCTCGAGATCAGTTTTGACCTAGTTGAGAGACCCATTAACCGAGCATTGCACATTCTATTTGACTTCCTCATACACAAGGTCCCATCACCTGAGAGGCACAGAGGAGCGCCAACAGCAGACAAGTGAGGACGTCAGTTTGGACCAACTTTTCGCCATGTCCTTCCGACCCACCACTGAGCCAGCACACGGTATGATTAAAATAATTTTTGCACCCAGTCTGGAGTTAGGCATGACTGTTACAACCTAGCTGAAAATGTTTTCTGGCATTGTAGATCTGTGATGAAACCATGTTTTATTGAGAATAATGTCTGAGCCCTCCCTGCCACGTTAAATATAGGTAAAGGCTATAAACTATTTTCAGAACATTCATCAACATCTGGGGAACCCGGCCTGTTCCAATTCCATGCTGTACATTTCGGAACTACCACGCAACAGTCTTCGGCAATCTTCAGCTTTGGCCATTCTACCGCAACCCCTCAGCCTTTCGTGGACACCTCTTCATCAGCCTCACACCATTCCCAGAGGGTCACAGCGTCTCAACATCCAAAACCCACAAAGTCCCAACCCACAACCCCAACACGAGAGCACCAAGAGTTAAACACCGCATCAGTGTGTGCACTGGGGTCAATGACAGTGCAGGAGATTGTCAACCGTACAAGGGAGATGTTTGAAGTCTTGAAGAATTTGCCGCTGCCAAATGGAACTTCCGCTTCCCAGAAGACTTGCCAAGAAATGAAGGTCAAAATTCAAGAGCAGCTGAAAGGTATCAGGGTGCTGTTTAGGAATCTGAGGATGATGTATGACAAGTGTGAAGTGATCCAGTATGATGCTGAAAGCTTGATTCGGTATGTGGAGGTTACGACGAGGATTCAAGGACAGGAAAAAACGAAGCAGTCAGTTATCAGGGAGAAGTTGATGTTGGTTGAGCAATTAGAGGAAAGAAATAGGGAACTCAAAAAAATTATTGATATTCTCCGGAAGACCATATGGGATATCAATATCATGCTGGAAATGAAGGGAAATGGCCAGTGAACTTTTTCAGCTGACGTGTATGTACTGCAGGGCAACTGAAATGTTTAGACATGACGCCTTTTATGTAGTTAAGCAAATGTGTTTGTGACTCATAAAATAAAATGTGCAGGAAATATTTTTGATATTATAAACTAATGCCATTATGCTGCTTTTACATGTCCTGGAGCAGGATAAAAGTGTATCAAAGCTGTCTTGCAGCATGGTCAAATTTTTAATAAAACATATTTAGCATATTTTTTGCCCCCTCCTCATTTGATGCGGCCAATTAAAATCACCGTACTTCCAGCAAATATACCAAGCATTCCAGGACTGCAATATATTCGACTCTTTCCTAGCAGTACACTTGGTCAAGTGCAAGAGCTATCTAGGCGTGATCTAGGGTAAACTATTTCATTTGTGCCCAGAACAGGTAGTAGGTTCGAAAATCACAAGCATGGTGAGCCTTTTAGCAGGATAACACTAAGCCATTGATTGTGGCGACAAAGATAGGCAGTCGAGTGACAGGAATGCAATTACCGTGCCTTTACCTACAGTTACAACGCTGTAGGACGAGGCAGCCGCTGGAATTTCAGGAATCAGGACAATCCACAAATACTCGCACGGTCTTTTCTGCACATTTTCAAATAACATCACCGAGATTTTCAGCTCCGCTAGTGGCCTACACAAGACGGCAGTAGTCAACAGTGTGGGGGACATCGGATCCTGTGCAAAGCGTGATCTAATGTGCACGAGTGAAATGTCTACAGGGTGGAAGCAACAATCAGGTTCAATTCTAACCTTGAACTTGGGGCAACACATTTCGGTATTTTGACCCAGATGAAAAATACAATCCGTCGTGCTTAGCAGAAAAGAACACCAAATCAGTTTCCAAGTACAACATTACACCCTCATTACACTTGTTCCACTGAATACGGACCATTGTCTGCTGATAAGGTACTCCAGATGGAATGTTCTGCATGGAAACTGTCTGAACAATTGTCATTCGCATCCTTTTTATTGGACATAAAAAACGCTAAACCCTGTATTTACAAAGTGATCGAAGTCCCGGATTGACACTCTTTCCTGTACTGTACACGAGTATCTAAGAGATACAAAGTGGCAAGTTCCAGTGTGTCCTTTTTGTGGCTGCATAACAAAACATAATAAACACAAAACATAACTGCTTGCTGCTGGTTGCAAACATTTTCGGCGGGATCAAAGGGGCTGGGGGGGGGGGGGGNTCAAGGGGAGGGTATAGCGGCGAAGGAGCCAAAAATCCACCTATTGTGGCCAACAGATCAATTTGGCCACTATAAAGCGCCGACAGAAAGAAATTTTTTTTACGTTTTATATCTCTTACAAATGGCTCCTTCCTCTTAACATCTCTGGGAATGCAAGCCTCACTTCATACCCACGTAAAAGAAATGAGAGTACCCTCCAACTAAAACAAAAGGGACCGTACAGAATACTGTATAACAGTAAGAGTCGCACGATGCACCAACAAAATTGGCAAGACGCATCACTCCCACGCGCAAAGAGAAGGCGAGGGGCACTTAACAATGATTAATTATTATAATCGCGTATGTTGTTCGTGATTTGTTTTCTTTATTTTTGGCAATGGAGATAGGGAGGGGGTATATAGGGTTTTGTCCAAGCCGAGTACTGAAGCAACACATGGGTCATTAGCACTGATCGCACTATGTTCATATTCACAACACTATCCTCATTACAGTGAACGACGAGCCATGTTTTCGTATTAAGTGATCCGATTCGAAAAACAAATTTACACAAACGTTACATGTAAAGCAATGTCAATTAATTTGAAAATGGGGGAAACCCACGTGAATAGCCAATGATGTGACACCTGGAACGAAAAGTGTTGACTTTGAGCCGATTTTTCATCGGCTCGCTGTTTATCCACCTCAAAACACCAAGGGTATGCACGGAAGCTTAGTTTTGTTGAGCACGAGGATCATGGTGGCAATGTGTAGGCCTACCACAGCATATCACATTTGCCACTCTTGGAAGAGTGTAGGTATTGGCTTGGGCAAAGAAACGAAGAGACAGTCACATCGCTGGCGTGAGGACAACAAGAGAAAGTATAAGCTTCAGCACTCGGAGAGGATCTTCATATTCCAACAAGCAACTAGTGAACCCCACCTAGCCCCACCTATTCCCACCAAGCTGTGCCCCACGCTTCCTTTCCAGAAGGCCACGAGTACAACAGGAACAACCTAAGGAACAAGAAGGGTGTGGGGGAGCATGGGATAAACAAAGAAACATAAATCCACAGGGTGGAGGGCGCTTCTCTCTTTCACGGTGCCACACCACAAGTCTATCTTTACAGCTGGGTTCAGATGTTTCCATCCAATGGTACCAGCGCCGTCCATCTACTTGCAGTGTACTTGGGGTGTCCCAGTTCACCTGGAAGTTGACGCAACCGAAGACCGCCACTGATTCCAACTTTCTGTCTGACGCTCTAATAATTCACACACCGGTTTCAGGTACAACATCCCAAGTCTGTCCCGACTGCACTTGGAATTGGCGCTTTCGGAAAAGACTTTCTTTTTTTGTGTTGCGATCAACTCCAGGACAGTCCCCAAGTACACCATGGAAGCTCTGGGTGACTTCTGCCCCACACCATCCATAACTCTTCTATACACGTGCCGGAAGTATAAATACTGTAGCACAAAGACAGGGGCGGAGTCCTATGTGTATGTACTGTACACCATTTACACACTTGTATTGAAGTAGTAGTAGTAATAGTAGTAGTAGTAGTAGTGTAGTATTAATAGTAATAGTAGTACAGTGGTGGTAGTTGTAGGCACACGCACGCACGCACTCACGTACAAAAAACAAAACAAAAGACGCGTGGGATGATGCGGGATAACGTTTGTATGAGAGGGGGATACATGACACCACGGTCGTCAGTCAGTCGTACATACTTCTTTCTCCATTTGGCAGGGATGATGCTGCTTCCATTATGTTTTGATTCTTGCATAGACAAGCAGGCGCCCCCTCTCCCCGACACAGACTTGCCTCTGCCAGCTGCTGCCCGACCACCTTCTTATCCAGCCCACGAACCAGGTCCACGTGCCGTCACCGTACCTTCAGCCAACTCAGTGCTCCTGCCGCCTCCCCTGCATCCAGCCTCCAAACCGATTGCACTGGACTGCTACCACTGGACGGCACGTGGACCCGTAACAAGAGAGATTCCTTTGGCAGTGAGATTCTCAATCATATTCTGTGCCTGGCCGGAGACGGGGCGCTGTGCGGCTATGCTGGCTGGGGCTACTGCCTATGACAAGGCAGGGAACCAGCAACGCCTTTCTTGTCGTTATACGTGCGTGGCCAGAGTGCCCGGCTTGACCTGCGTCTGAGCCGGGAGGATGTAGTGGGAATTGGGTGATGATGGGAGACGTGCAACCTGCGGCACGGCTCCGTTGCGGTTGGCGTACGGGCCGGCCAACGGCAGGGACGGTAAGGGCGGCGGAGGGGGCGGGGGCGGTGGGGGAAGAGTGGTCGAGCTGCCCGTCCTTAGGTATGGGTTGCCATATGCAGCCGAGTAACGTGGGTCGATGTTGTTCAGGGGCACTGCTTGAGAGCCGTACACCGAGCTGCGGTTGGCTGCGTTCAGTGCCGGTGGGTTGTAGTCGCGTGAGTAGTCCACGTATGGTACGTAGCCGTTGTTGCTGTGGCCGTCCTGGGGATGAAATATCAAACGTCATTGCAAAGTTATGCAGGGTTCACACTTGGGGCGTTACCAACATGTCCAATTTTCAACCTGTACTTTCTGAAATGCAAGATTCACTAGCCTCTCCTTGAAGGTTTTTCGGCGCTAAAAATCCATAAATGGACTTTGTGGTCGTCCACGACCTCTAAGCTCATGCATTAGCCTACAGCGTCCATCTGATGAATTTGTAAACTGGCCTTCTTAAATCGCTGGGAGACGCGCACATTCAGACTCCATACATAAATGTTCCAATGAGCATAACAACATGGGAAGCCTGCAGTCCGCATTGAGTCTATTTGGAGCTCTCTTGGGGAAAAAACCCTAATGAAACTGGATACATTCAAAGTTGCTCTCAAATCGACAATTCCAACCATAAAAAGCCGAATATTTTTGATGAAAATTTCCAGTTCCAGAGGATATTATACACATTACGATCATTTAATGAAAATTTAAAGGACGAGACACACACAAACTTATCAAGATATATAATCACAACGTCTCGATGGGTTTTGAATGGAAGCTTTCGAGAAGGGAGTATCCTTAAAGTTGTAAAAAAATCCCATAGTTCGTTGTTTGAATGGGACACCCATTATAGTTACAACAGGACAGGGAGACCCGATATTGGAAAAGTTTGGGGATTATCAGCCTATTTGGTCACGTGTCACAAAGCCCGAGGTGTCTTCAGGGATTGGAACATTAATGGGCCGTCGAGTTGGCGAGCTCGTGACTTGCAAGCAGACGAGATGACGAAACCAAATTGGCACCGTTTTGTCTGTCGCCAATTAGGCTAACCCTGCAAATCTGCTGGCCGGCCCTCCACTAAATAAGTGATGCCTCAGTGTCCAGTCGCAGACCAATTTTGGGGATCTGTATCATCTTTTGGTTAATATATTAGACAAAACTTGGCAAAATATTGAAAAGGCAGCCCCCTCTCCCATGCACCTTCTGATCGATCACGCTGGGTGTGGTCCTGTCAGTACACCAGTCGTGTCAATTAGAGTTGGAACTGTATTTATGCATAGGCGGTATGGTATGGCACCGGCATAGTTGTCAAGTCAATTATTGGATTGTTGGTAAGACTGACCGGTTTGGGCGGGAACGAAGGCTCGGTGTAGTCGGCTGAGTATCGGAAGAGAGTGTCGGCTGCGCCATTGGGAGGTTGCCTGGGAGTGACGGCCAAGGCATCGCTGCCCTCATCCCATGCCTCCGAGTCGTGCTCGTTCACATTGCTCAGCGAAGAAGCAGTGCGGATCTCCACCTTCAAATCCGAGTCGTTGGAAGAACGATCCGATGCCTTGGCCTGCTTCTCGCTGCCCTCTATCTCGGCTGGAAATGAGACGAGAATTTAGGACACAGTACATTTGAACTATGACCAGTGTTTTTGTACGATCCAAATTGGTGGGCCGAAGCCACACCTTCAAGAAAAGCACTCGTTCCATTAGCACTGCGTCATCATAATGGCTGCTGAACCCAGTACTAATGAGCTTTTCCCTCTGACAAAACATCTGCATGGAACTTCCATGAGAGCTGAAACGAAATATGGGCGCAGTGATGGTACTCACGTTCCTTCTTGGTCCGTCGCTGACAGAGGATGACGATCATGATGATAGCTATGACCACTACTACCCCTCCAATTACGCCTGCCAGGATCATAAGCAGCGGTAGGCTCTCTGAAATGAGGACGCATTGCATTAGGAACAAAAATATGAGAGTGGAGAACTGGCGGAAAAACGACGAGTGTCACATTTGAATCCGTCATATGAGCGCTGCAGGCAGCATTGCTTACACATTTATTTTATACGACGGAAGCAGACAGAAAAAAAACACACACACACAAAAACGGCACTCATGGGGTTGACACCCTGGTCAAAACCTGCTGAAACAGTTCTTTCTGCATCAGTCCCTGCAAATGGTACCCCCTTTCGCTATAAATAAATAAAATGGACACAGTGTGAAATGATGGATGGCTATTTTACGAGAGCGTATGGAACACATTGAACAGTCCGCCCCCAGCCCCCCTGCACCTCTCTCTCTCTCTCTCTCTCTCTCTCTCTCTTTTTTTTTCGTCGGCCGCCAATCCGGCCAACATGTTCGCCACGGCAAGTTCATACACTGGGTCGACGAATTCAGAAACAATATTGGCCTGTTCCGTCCAAACATGGCCGGCCTCCGGTATGTGGAGCGTGTTTAATTAACCCTTTCATGCAAAGCATTCAATGGCACAAGAGATGTCATTGTTCTTTTCCTCGCAAACGACCGGACATTTATTTAGCGTTTGCTCTTGCGCAATTCCACTACAAAAGTGGCCGCGAACCAACACTGGGCCCCCACAGTTTTAGCCAGACATTTAAAACCTGCACGTCATTCGAGACGGAGATTTGCTCAAGGAAATTTTGCCTATTCGTTCTATAAAAAACTGCGCCAATGGCATTGTGCTAGAATTGTTTCTAATTTTTTTGTTTCACATTTAGAGCTGGATGGTAACAACAATAAAAAACGTTATTTTAATATTTCACAGTGTTGGCCAGCACACTCCTGCTGACCCCACCTTGGAGCTAGCCTTCCCCTTTGAAAACTGGCGCAGAAAAACCTGAATACGATATTTGGAAACGTGATGGATGCAATTACTCCCTTTTTGAATGCTTCATTACAAGCCAAACAAGCGAATTCTATGACAGCAATGTAGTATAACTGTTATACCAGATCTCGCATAAAGGACTCGAACCCCCCAAACAAACGGCATTTCATTGTTGTCAAACCTATTCGCGTAACTGGAGTGACCTGCATTAATGAACATGACGCAAATTCTACACGTTCAAATCAATAGTCCTCTCTACTCTATATAGAAACGTTCTGGCATATAAAGCAGACGAGAGCTTACTTTGCTTCTTGAGGTGGATCTCCAGCACATCTGTCCCATAGTTGTTGGTAACGGAGCAGTTATACAAACCGAAATCGTGTTCTTGAGATTCTCGGATGACGAGGACGCTCCGGACCCCATCCGGAAGAGGGTCCTCCAGTATGGAATAATTGGGATCATCTGCAATAAGTACAAACACAAGTGGTGAAAAAAAGCCTCGAAGGACTGGAGCCCTATTCATGTTCTAAGTTAGATGCCCTATGGAGGATGTTTTATTAGGTCATGCCAAAGGTCACAAAGCTTTGCAGTCTCAAGAGACTGATCTTGGGGCCAATAAATCTCCACACTCACACTGCACCTCTCCCATCTGCAGTTGGGAACCGGCGCCAGAGATCGATAATCCCCTTGCCATCTCTATCTTACAAAAGACGAGGGGAACGGAAAGCACAAAAAAACACTCTTGAAGGTAAATGACAGCAATGATCAGTCACGCGGCAACGTAACCACACGCATTGACGACCACCAGCTTCACTCTAGGAGCTTGGAACAAGCTATAGCATCTCTGGACTGAGGGTAGCCATCTTGTTCGCATTGGCATTTCCCTGGCAGTAATGAATCGGCAACGCTTCGTGAGGCACGGTGCATTTCAACAGAACTCTCGATCTCGCAGCCTTCGAGGCTGTCAAGTGTTCCATGCGAGTCCCGGTGTAATTGACAGCTATCATCCTATGTTTCTCAGAAGCGGCCAAGATAACGGTTCGACTGCCACGGACTTACCATTCAACGAATCTGACATTTTTAACCTTCTCAACACTGATTCTCCATAGAACGATAACACATACACAGACAATGCAGCCGTAACTTACTGGCATCAACTTCCCGTCCGAAGTGTGTCCAGAGGACCTTGTCCGGTTTGGGGATGGAGAAGGCGACGCACTCGACACGCACTGTGTCACCCTCCACCCCGAACTGGACCTTCTGACTACTGATGTTCGGAGTGCCCTTCAGGAATATGCCGGCTTCGGCCGACACCTCCGAGAATCCGGGAACTGTGGCTTGGCACAAGTACCGTCCAGCTGTTTCAGGCGTTACCGTCAATGTCAGGTTGGGAGACGTTTTCAGCACCTGTAAAGAGCAACCAAATGAAGTTAGAGCAACTTTGTGACCCGCCAAAAAAGAGACAACAATGTGGCTTTCATTCATTATACTAAAGCTTGCAGGAACACCTCGCCATGCGCTTTTTGGCAGCGAGTCGCACTCCATTTGCTCTCCAGGGTACAACTCGCTGCCAAAAAGCGTAGCGAGAATGCACTACTCGCAAGTGCCGATTTGTGAACGGCTTCCCCGAAAATAGCTGCTAGGAAAACGTGGCGACTACCGCGTTACACGAAGCATGAAACAAAGACGAGCTTGAGGCCAGAGCTCCAGCCGAGAAACAGCACGACGTCTACAAGGTATCACGCTGTGTGACCAGCACTTTGCAGCTATAGTAGCCAGAGCAACAAGGCAAGCAAACAAGGCAGCCACCCCCGGTGGCCACTTGAATTACTCGATGCATCGCCTTGTTGATATGTCTGGCGCACCTCCTTCCGTTGACTCATGCAGGTGAGCATGAGAATGGTGCACATCCAAAGGCTAGGCTAGGGTCGAGCCACTTAATTAAGAAATGAGTCTTGCTTCATGTCGCGTTGGGGGCGGAAACTCCCTTGCTGAGCTTACCCAAACAGTATGCTGTGCTGCTAACAGCCTGGGGCACATGGGAGAGTTAAAATTTTAACACCGGAAGGAATGTGCAGGGCAAAGAACCCCCGGCGTAATTAAAATGGTTTCTATTTGCATGTTTCGGGCAGCTGTAGCACTTCCGCCAAAAGTGCGCCGTGGTATCATTCAATGCAGGAATGGGGTAAAACCAGCTCCTGGCCCCTCTCCACTGTGGCGGAGTATTATTCTGGATCTGGCCAAACAGGTGTTTCTTGCGCCTGAAGGTAGGCATCATAGCGTGCTCTACCTGTCTTGAGGATGGCAGTGTCCCCCTTTTCTACACATGCGATGGGAAGAAATCCCACGCACGGTTCTTGCACGCGAGTACTCCTGGTGGAACACTTTTCTTAGTATTGTTCTGAGAAGCCTCGTAGGCCCAGTCTGAGGCGTCAAGAAAGCCTTCTTGCACACTCCAATCAATCCAACTTATGTACAGGGTGTTTCGTAACAATACCCACAAACTGAGGTAATGTTGCCATCATTGGTCAAAAGGGTAAGTTGGATTGATCTAGGCGACCTCTGGTTGGAGATTTGCCTTTTTCGCCTTCAGAAACACTTGGGGCCGTCAGCACGGACTCGCATAGCAACAATTACAAGAGGCAATTAATTGGGAAGGGCGCATGATGGATGCGACTGGTCACACGCTGCTAAACAGCATATCCCACCAGACTAATCAAAGAGCCCGGCTCGAAAATTACAATGCGGGGGCCGTTGGCTTTTGATTAATATTGCCCAGTTATCACATTACCGTTACGTGCGCCTGGTTTATTTGGGGGGAGGTGAGAAGCGGCACCTGTAGAGTTGGATTAAGGTACTACGGGTGAAGAAATGTGTGTAGGAGGCGAAAAAGTTTGGGTTGATTAGCATAGGATTTGCAGAGTAAACTTTTCCTGGCTGTGGACCTAAGTTTATGCAAAATTCGGTTTAAAACTAGAGAAACCCACAGGATCCGAGAATCGAACTCGAGGCCTCAGAGATGGCGTGCCATGGCTTGATCACTATGGTACGCCACCACGCGGCCCTTCAATTCGGCGTCAAACTATAGGTACAACCTGACCCTAACAACACGGGAAAATTCGTCAAAACTAGTTGACTGGCACAATAAAAATGCAAACTCAGTTAATAGGCCGCTAAATAATTGACGCAATGTTTAATTTGCACGTAATGCTAATTTCCCACTCACAGCAGGCCAATTTACAACAGCCATACATGCTTGGCGCTGTTAGCGGTAATTACTAAAATGAGGAGTTCAAGTCCGGAATAATAAGCAAATCAAGAGGAATCTTCATCCAAGTTTTTACTGCCTTTTCTAGATTATGGATTCATATAGTCGGGTTTGTTTGCCATTTGATTAGATCTGCTATTGAAGACTGTGCAGTGGGTAGAATGAGATCAGGGGAAGAATCCTGGCAGATAGGCAGCAGGATGTGGTCCAGCCGCATCTCTCCCACCTCCTGATCTTCCGCTACCAAATAAACCGCGTCGAGTCAACAATGCAGCTAATTTTCAATTAGTCGCAGGTATACGGCCCGCGGGGATCTTGTGCCCCGCAATCAATGTCGGCTGAGCCAGCCTCATTTCATACAGTCCCTTGTCCCATGTTTCCACGGGTTCTGCCACAACCTACTAGGCCGACTCCTCTTCACGCCAAAGGCATTTTGGGCTGGACTTACCAAACGGCTCGGTTTGTGAAGCCAAACGATCTCCGGTGTGGGGTTGCCGTCCACATCGCATGATAGGGTCACGGTGCTGCCTAGGTCAGCCTGGACGTCTCGTGGAGTGTAACGAAACACAGGACCATCTGTGGATAGAACAGAAGTTAGTGGCAGGTAATTCCGACGGTGTCACTAATAGTTGACACCTATTGCAACTAAGGCTCTACTACTGACAGTGACAGCCTTTCAAGCAACAACTAGGTTCGATCTTAATGCAATTGCCTGGAAGTAAAACGGATTGGTCATAAAAAGTCGAGATTTGCCTACAAGAGTTGAAGAAAACCCGGGCACAATTGTTCCACGGACTAAGATTTGCTCCGGGAGCATGCAAAGTCGCAAACCGAGTGAATGGAATCCTGACGGATGAGTTGATACTGGTACTTGTCTCTTGGCATGAGATAAATGGCTACTTGAGATGAGATTAGCAAAGGATGGTCTCGCCTAGCGAGGACTCCCAACTTGATAGTCCTCTCACAATTAAAATTGGGCAATGAGAAACACGGGGATTATTTCGCACAGGAAATAAGAGCATCAATTGAACTGGGCTGGAGAGGACGCATAAGCCCAGCCGATAAAGAAGGTCTAAAATGCGACGTAGGCAGTCTTAGGAGATGCTCGTCGGCCCGGAAAAATAAACCCTTCAAAACCCTCCTTGTCAGTTGAAGCAGCTTAGTTTTTTTAAAAGCAATTCAAACAAACGCCCTTTTAGTTTGCGAAAATAGTCGCGGAAAAAAAAGAACTCGGGTCGGGTTGTTTGCAAAGGCTTCCAAATAATAGGAAGATAATAATGTGCCACTGCCATATCACAAACTGTTGCAGAAAAATATCCAACATCTACTGCAGGCAACCTGAGAGTTGCCCAGCAACCAGAACACTGAGCAATGTTCAAAACTGCATAATGCGCCAGGGTACATGACATTTTTTACTGCCAGAATAATTATAGAATTATTCATTGCTCCCTCGCATTAATATTCTAACAATCCCCACTAAGGCACACATGAAAAAAGGACCCACCATAGTAGCAGGTGTTCTCATTTTTCCAGCGGATATTACCTTGCCTATTAAAAACATGTCACTCTTATTCATAGGGGGGCGAGAGGGTGAAATTGGACCGACGTAAATCCCCAGGCGTCTGGGGGTACCAACACGGTCGGGTATATTTAGAGCGACTGTAAGCCACGCCTGGCAAGCCAAGCCAAGTTGAAGCAAACTTCCAGTCCACACTGACAAAGAGAGGGTGACCACAATTGTAATCACTGCTACTCATGGGACTCCTGATTGTGCTGGTCATACTTTTTTCATGCAGGTTGCCGCATATCCCAGGAGATTCACTAGGGTACAAAGACTTGGGTAAATACGCCAGGGGATACTAGTGGAGCAGCCAGTAAGCTCCTCATATATATCGAACCCCATCCCCTCTGGCGCACCCTCTGATTTTACGGCGCACTTGGTGCGATGTGATTGCCCTGATTGAAAATGTAAAAATTCCGCGGGCTCCACCGGCTCCTTCATCCCGTGGTAGAAGGGCGGCATTTTTTTCTCTTTTTTTTGCAATTCTAGCCTCGGTTATTAAAGTTGCGCCGCCTCACATTGATCTTGCCTTGGCTGCTGCGCCGCTCGCCAACAAGTATAAAGGGATGAAGTAAAGAAAGAGGGGATGAAGGGAGGAAGGAAGGATGGAAGGCTGATCAAGACCATCTAGAATGGCCTACTATAGTGTCAACAGGGCTCATTCATCGCAAACAATAGCACGTCAATGCGGAAAATAGAGTAACGGCTCTCATTTCCGGAGCCCAAGCTCGAGTTCACTAAGTTTCTGGTGGAAAACAATGAAAATAAGGCAATGCTCACAATGGGCTATACGAAAAGATTGGAAAATAATTGACCCACGAGATCAGCTGCTGGCTTTTCATCCACATACCACGATTATTTTTAAGATAAATATTTTCAATAACAGCACACAAAATAAGTTACAAAAAATTAAGGTAAAACAATATATTCTTACAGTTAGTGCAACGTGTCAGCTTAAAATAAACTGACCATGCTAAATTGTAGTCTATCCATGTGTCACGGGTTAAAATATTCATCTGCAAAGCAAATAACTTGTATCGGGGTCAAGCATACAGACAAGGTTATTCAAAGGTCAACTACAGAGGATATACCATATATGGTATGAATAATTATTAGGCTCGCTTATACCGAGGCTGGGCGAATTTTTTGATCCTAGGCGATACAGAGCCGTTAGCATAATATATCATATGGAGGCATAGAAGCATTAGCAACAATAATGCCGCATAAAAATGCAGAATATTCCCATGGTGCAATATTGGTTTGACTCTGGCAGCCCGGTTTCAATCATGATGGCCACGCATGACTATTCTGAATAAGCGACGCGACGTCCCAGGTCTATTCAATGAAAACTAGATACGATTGCAACTAATGTTTCAGAAAGCGTTACTTGTTCTATTAGGCTAGCAAAAACCCGCAAAGTAAACAAGGGAAGGGGAATTTCTGCGACAATGGGATACAATTTGGACATTGGTAGACGCCAGCGTTAAACTCAAAAAACCGGGCCAATGGAGTGCATTGTTGTGGGCTGATCGGTGAAAACAGGTGAGTGCCAGGCCGAGAGAAACGGAGCGGATGGGGGAAGAATGTTGATGTGAATGGAATCTACTCCCGCGTGATTTATACGCTTGTAACTGTCGAGAAGGACGGCACATTATTGAGCCCAGCAGTTGGCGCGCTCTATGGCGGCAGCCTTCTGGAAAGATCTCTTTTAATTACATAAGCCGGAGCCGGAGCGATGCAAATTGCTTGGCTAACAAAGACATAATGAGAGTCAGAGTGTAATTTAGCATCGTTTTCTCGCTTCATAATTATTTCGTATAAAGCGTCATTACCGCCGTTTGGATGGGGACAAAGCGGCCTCCTTGAACAGAGAAATATGGGCGCGGGAGACTCTACTGCATTCGGCCCCGGGCGCGGAATGGGATTATTCTATTTACAATGGACACAAATATGCGACAAAGTATCTCCCCGGGGCTTTGTTCCTCAGCCCACCCTCCTCCTCCTACGGGGTAGGGGCCTTCCTTAAAGGTACATGGCGCTTAAAGGCGAGGGAGGGGGGGGGGGTGCAATTAGATGGCGACGACGGCGAATGCGATGGCGGTGACGGAGGCACGGGCTTGCTTTCATGCTTCAATGCCGTCGTCGCCAACTCGGGATCTAGATTAACCCCCCTTTGCCCCCACCTCGGCTGCCAAATCCGACCTTACTACACGTCCTGCTCAATTGCTCTCGACTGGTATTTCCACAGGCATCATTCTTATGAGTTGGTCCCAAAAATGGGGGTAACCTCACTCACTCCGCCAGCTATCATCGACACAAAGTCTGGAGGATAGGAACGCAACTCAGTGATAGGAATGCAATTAGTGTCCTTACCGCATGACATGGCGTTCGCCGGAATTTCTGGGCCTGCGACTGGCGGGATGACCCCAAAAACCTTTCTCACCAATAGAATATACGATACGTTTAAAAAAAATAGAAGTATTAGTTTGAGCGGCGCCTGCAACTTCATCAAGTATTGGAGGAACTATGCTCAAATAAGCTGTATCTATAGATGCAAGATGGAGTGTGCAGAAGGGAGCGCGGTAGGTACAGAAGCTGGGTCGTGATATGACTCCCTGCCGGCTGTTTGCACACTTCCGTCCCGTGCATTTTCCAGAGATTCCGTGCCCTTTGATATATCCTCAAAGGGTCTCCTCCTCTTTTGCCTCACACCCTAGCTCAAGGATCTTCAAGAAAAGTTTGTACTGGCGGGGATCTCCCAATCTGCGGCACACCTACCACTTGACGCACTAAATGAATCTGTCCATTTTGCATGCCATCTACCCACTGGCAATAAGGCTTGCTCATTTTTTGAACCAGAGGTTTAGCATGGCTGGCTGACCGTAATTGACAATTGGGCCAGTCCCTACCATTTCCTTTGGGCCTGAAAGTGGCGAGGAAGCAGAACTGCATTAATACGCCATTTTAACTTGTTATGACATTGTAAATCTCCAGCTAATTGAATTATTACTTTCGGGATCTAAAACTCCGTCGCTGCATAATGAGTGCCCCACTTGGATAGGCTGGCTTATTATTACTAATGCCTGTGCCAACTGCTCTAGCAGACGGCAATTTACATTCTCAAAGCGTGGATTTGAAGACTCGACTTTCTCATGGCCAGATCTGAAACCACGGCATCTACAGCCTGTGGCGTTTCATGACGCGGCAATTCTGTGCCTTGAGTGACTCGACTCTTACAATACTGCAGTAATGCCTCATAAACTTGTGACCAATGGACCCGGCAGTTTGGAGAGTGATAGGAAATGTCTGGGCAAAACGACTCTTGCAGCTAATGACATTGCCTGCCAAATGGTAAGTTAGTCGCCTTCCAGGTTGACAATAACTAGAATATTTTCATTAATATGCGTACTAAAGCAAAAAGGCTGCAGCGGAATAGCTTTAGTGGCTCTTATAATGTGCATCCATTTTATTCTTTGTGAACTGAAAACAGTATTATTGCATAATGAATTAATAATATCACCTTGGGTGCATAATTCCAACAGCTCCAGGCACCAAATTTATGCAGGAAATTGCGGCCTCGGCATTCAAAGTCGCGATGAAAAGATTCATGCGTGAAACAAACGCGATCAAAAAATGGGGCGCCTGCATCCCATTTCCACAACTTGTTAGTATACTCTTGTGTATGTTATGACCCATGGTTGTGACCGATATACCGGGAAGGCCCAACAACGTACTGGCCACTTGACACTTTTCCTTCAATTCTGGAACACCCTATAATGCGTATCTCTTTAACCTGTCTCTCTTGCAAGAAGCAGATCCAAGTAAGAAGCAGTGTAACTGGGCTTGTCAGAAAGGATGAAATTTCGACATTCTGGCTAGCATGAACGAAGTGGCAAAATTTCCGGGCGCTAAGAAACTTCATGGCTGTATTATAGCCCATAAAAGTTTGCAATTAATTATGCCTTAAAACCTAAGTGATTAACGCCGTATCGAGCCATATCTGCAACGCTGCAAAATCTCGCCTGAAGTTGCCAGTAAAATCCGACTTTACCCTCACCTATACCTTCACTTGAGTGAAAACGGGGAGGCTCTTTGCCAGATAAGCCGTCAACAATAGGGATACTGTACTTGAAGGCGATTAGAATTTTCCATTATAGTTCGTCTACTATCTTTCCTATGGCTTCCCGGGTCCTACTACGGTACACGGGCGTATATACGCTCATTACACGGGAAAGCGATGCTTCTTCCCTCGGCCCAGTCGACAGTCGGAAATGAAGCTACTTTCCGTACTGGCAGATAGTGTGTATATAAAAAAGAAATGAGAAAAAAATGGCGATGGCTTACTAGGTACCCCCTCTCGACGAACCCTATCCGAGTTATGGGCCTGGGATATGGTGTTGAAGGGCAGGGTACTGGAAGCACTCCATCAGGTTGCTGGGGATGAGAGTGGCCTACAAGTCGGGAAATTGCTCAGAATCATCCCATCCAAGAGACATTGTTGGGCACGAGTCAGCACCGGAAGCGGAATCAATATCCAGAGCGTTACGCCATTCAAATGTCAGAACCCGTACACATGGGCAGGTTTCGACAAGCAGCAGCCAGTTGGGGCTTGCTTGAACCCGAAAGCTAAAATGAGAGGTGTTCCAAAAGCAAGCCCAACGGACTCACGCAATGCCGCTCAGGGAACAAACAACTGACTCAAATCGCTCATAGGGATTAATAGGTTAATCGATACTTTCCGTCCTCTGGATATATTGCTTGCTATAGTAATTTTGGAGTCAACGGTGAGTACTACTTCATACTTTTTCCCCTCCCCATTCTTTTGTTTTCATCCACTTTTTTACTTCTGAAAATTTCGCCAGAACCGCTCAGTCGAGGTTTCTGGCATGACTTAGTGACATTTATCAGCGCCCAACTTGGCAAAACTTGGGACTAGCAAACTTTTTGGAAGCTCTTCTTCTCTCGTTTGGAAAAAGAAGACGCGCGGAGCTTCTCTCACTGTCATGTTTTCAGATGAAAATCGTCCGGCTGTCAGCTGATCAGGAGAAAGCATGCTAATTCCTGGCACGGCTTTGTCTTCTGCTCTGATCCGGAGCAGAAACAGCAAGGCAAAGAGAATCAGAGCCTATTCTCTTTCGGTTGGAGCAGCTCATCCTGAAGGCTTTCTTTTGCTCATTTCTCATCCATCTTCTCCCTCCAGAGTTGCTCCACCTTTGAGATACCCTGCATGTAACCTTTTTCCAAAAGGCACCTGAAGTATAAGTGACGCTTGTTACCGATTTGGACCGACGTGTGAGGGACGTTCGCATACAGAAAGTAACTACCTAATGGCCAGCCAGGGTCCATTTGGTATTTCCCACTGGGGTCACTGGAGGTAACTACGCAGAAGAGCGATTGGATGGGTCTATATAACTGATTCCAGCTAGGAGAAATTCACTGTGGGACTGTTTTGACGTGGATTTAAAGTATAGTACAGGTGATGGGTGTCTTACAAACTTCCAAGAACGCATACAATTTTATTTAAATAATTTAAAATTTAAAGTTAAAAAATGGCGATTTCCGTGACAGTTTCGGCAGTTTTTCATTGCTGCGTTTGCACACGAAGAACTGATAGTTGAAGGTCCACAAGCGAGAAGAGCAATCTGATTCATGAAAATCAATGACACAGTTGCCGTGGCCTGGATTCATGATCATGATACTGTGTATCACCTGAGCTGTACTAGTTTTGAGTGAAAAAGGCCTTTGCATGAAAGTGTTTCGTTATGAAATCATTATCTGCTCGAATTATACAGCATTACACTAGGCGGTGGCGGAATGGAAAATAATCAACCGCGAAAATATAAGCCCAAGATTGAACGATAGCTCTGTACTGCAATCTCTTGGGCTAATTATCTCACTTGCCAGAAATAGAGGCTGACTTTCACAAAACAGGGTCTCATTAAACCTGACTGTATCGCACTACAGGCAATGTTTGGCAGCTTTCTTCCCATTGAGACAACAATAGGGCGCCAATCTTCCCCTCTCAGCTGATAAGAAAGAGTGACGTGCATTTTGATAGGTGCTAATGCTCCAGGCTCGCGGTTGATGAATCTTATCATCCGAGCACGTCGCACAAAGGATCGCTCGAATCATTAGTCAAGCAGTCCCGCCCACATCTTCCGTGCTACACCCCATTTTCACGAGTGCAATCCAAAATCGACTAATGCTCCGTTTACACCGAACAATAAGCAAGAAGTTCCTGACATTTTGTTGCGGCAAATTATGAGATGACCGCTGAGAAAGTACCTTTCCGTGTCACTAGACGGAGCCACTCTGTAAGGTGGCGCATTCTAGTAGCTGTGAATTGAATTCATGCGGTACTTACAGCTGACGTCAAGTGTTTCTGATTCTTCGCTCTTCCCCAGTGCGTTCTTCACTTCGCACTTGACTATGGCATCGTGGTACTGCCTGGTAACATTCGGAATGATAAACTCGGTGCTGTGGTCCCCCGGAACCGTCTGGTCGTTCAGGTACCATTTGTAGACCAGGATGGCCGGGTTGGCATCCGCACTGCACGAGATCCGTACCTCGTCGTGCTCGCTGATCTTGGGTGTTTCCACCTTCAGCGACACTTTAGGGGCGTACTTCACTTCCAGTCGGATTTTGGCGCTCTTGTAGTTGCGGTCCGCATTGTTGCCCGCTTGGCACGTGAAAGTCTTGTTGTTGTGCTCCTTCTTGGGAGTCAGGGTCAGGACCGAGCGGGCGGTGAAGCGCTTGCGGTCAGGAAGAGGATCCTTCACATATTCCACTCCATTGGTGATCACATTGCCGTCGCCTCCGATCCACGTGATCTGTGAAACAAAATGTCAGCTTGGAATCAGTCATGCCTTCGCAAACGTGCACAAGACAAATTAGAATTCAGCATAATTATAGGCTTCCTACACAATACCCTACACACGCACAATACTGAGGTAGCAGCCTCTGGGTACAATGCATGCAGTGCTCGACAAATTTTTCTCAGCGTGCGTGCAGGGAATAAGACCAAAAGGAGTGAGTCGTAGGGTAATTGAATCATCTTCCTCCTTGAAGGAGGTAGGCGGGAAGCTTTCAATCACATTCATTCAAAGTTCAAAGCAATGCGAGTACAGAATTTCCCGAGGCCCTACTTGGCAGCCGAAACACGCATCGTTGGGACCAACACCAGGAATATGGAAGAAAGTCAGGGGTATAGTTCGAAGCAATTCCTACGAGTCAAAGTCGCTTCAAATCCTCCCCTTCCCCTCTTTCCTCATCCTCATCTCATTACTGATGTATCTCTTGAACGACACCTATTTTGCCACACGGGCAGGGGTGGCAGAAGCAGTCAGAAATCCCTGATATGGTGCAGTACAAGGTGAAATCAGCGGGGACTGCAAATTGTCATTGCTTTTTGATGCATTATGACGCAGCAGAGGGAAAGCATATTATTCATCTCTTATGCAGCAGCACAAAAAATTCATGCGTTTTTCAAAGCGCATTACCATATGCTGTCAGAATTCGGTGTAATAAAGTGTCGCGGAAGTTAAAGGTGAGACATGCTCACATATTTTTGCCTATGAATGAGCAGGAATCAATGTATTATGGTTTTTCAAAGAGGTGTCAAATATTGATCGTCTCTTTGCATGCGTGGCGCATTTTAAAACCATTTATTCATTGTCTTTTTGTAATGAAACTAAAGAGTGTGCCTTCTAGCGTAATGTTTCGCAGTATGGAAATAAGCGAAACTCATTATACTGTATTGTCTTTATACACACAGCTACTTTGTTTACCCAACACACTTTAAAAGCTCGAATTTACATTCGAGCTTACAGAGTTCGCTTGGACAAAATAGTCTTCAAACCAGTTGAATATCTCAAAATAATGGCTTTATTGACAAATGTAGCAAATTGTGCGATCAGTCTTTTGCAGTATATTGCAGCATTCCAAAAGTAATGCCGTTTGGTAATAATTAAGGTTTTAAAAAATTTGCCACAATATTCAACACAGCCATATGGTGGCACATGTTTTGATCCGCATGGGGTTTGTGTGCTCTCATAGCTCGAGATATAGCTATCACAGCACACACACCCCATCCGGATCAAAACATGTTTTAAACCACGGTAGGCTACTCGATTTTGCAAGCGACCACTCTCACATATTCCTTTGACTCTTGGTCACTCAATGTGGTCCAGACCTTGAATCGAGTGGCATTCAATTGTTATCATCGGTAATTTCCATTTCGACAGATGCTCGATATTGGCCTACAAAATCTGATACCACGGCTTGAAACTGAAAAGTTCGATCAACATGAAGTCTGTATGCTGTAAGTAGCTATGTGCTGTAATTTTTTTCTGGACAATTCTCTACAATTTTTTTTACGGATAAATGGTACCGGTACTTTAGTGATGCGGTATTATTTGTTATTACGCAACATTTCCTCCGCATCTGTTGCCGCCTTTTAAATGTGACATTAACCAGCGTCATATGCGGGGGAATATATTGCCTATTTGATTGATTAATTGTTTCATGGACGAGCAACAGCAAGCTCTTTGACAATCTATTTTTGCCTGACTGCATTTTCAATTCTGTTTGCACGGGTCACGACGATATCTCTGAACAAATTTTAGCTTCATTTCTATACTAGTGATGCCACTGACACGGTGATGGACACCTTTGACTTATTATCCCTCCCAGCCGCATCACACGGGACACATTGTGGACATTTCCATTCTCCTGCGAATGTCACAACCAGACCGACGGACAGGCGTCACACTGATATCCGTCAATTACACGCTCTTCTCCCTCAAAAATGGTCGCTGCCCAAACACTACGTATGTTGACGATGCACACGACCTTGACCCCAGGGCACCCTGATGAAATGGCCCATTTTGCATCCCAGTGATTAGAGGCCCCCGAGCAGCATGCTCTCGGGCTCCTAAGCTTCATTCTTGGGATGAGAGAAGCACAAGGAGCGAGTTAATTACTGCGGATAAGGATATGGCAAGTGTTCTCAGCAGGGGCAATAAGGAGGTGAAAATGAGGAGAGAAACCACTCAAAGTTGCGCCTATAATTACGGCTACGAGTCAAGGGACAAACCCCGGAATCAACTCGGGCTATTTACACCCACTTGTATTGTTATTTATCAATTTGTATGATGAATAGCTATTATCACCTGCTGCCGGTGCACTGCTCACTTTAAAACGAGCATGGAACGGGCAGCGTTTCTTTTCACACGTTATTATGGCGTACGGTACACGGACCAAATCTCATTTGCCAGTACTTATCCATTGTATGCTGATGCCGACATAGTTTGGGACTTAGTCTACCCTGTGGTGCAGTAATTCAAATAAAACCCTGCATACAGTATACTGCACTCTGCGCATTGATTCACGCCATAAATGGTAACATATGAATCAGTGAACCATGACACTGTACAGGGTGGTCAGATTATGGCCGATGCTGGGCTGCATCTCTAGTAATATGAACCGAGCAAATATTTAGTGCAATATTGATGGGGAGCCAGAGTGCCCCCTTGATTCATTTGAGGAAGGCATCAGGACACACGAGTTTGGAGAGGCCAAAAAGGATTCTTGGCTGCTGGCTTGGGCTGGGCTGCTCCCTGCTTACGAGACTCAGGCAATTTCCCTCGGAAATGAAATTTTCATTCTCCGCCGGAGAGGCAGTCATAGGCCTCGGGTTTGGAATGCGCGGGGGCACCTTGTTTCGCCGGATGAGCTTGTTGCACATTTATGCCTCAAACACTTTATACGAGGGATATTCAATGAAGCTTGAGGCAGTTTATGGCCACTTACCTTCAAGGTTTCCTGCGTTTCATTGTTTTTATAAAGCGCTCGGAACGCCCCCGCCATCAGTTGGGATTATGGTTGCGCAGTATAACCTTCTCTTACTATTCGGACTTGCTGTCCTAGGAAAGTGTACCTAAGACTTAGTGATTGGCGTCTCGGAGACGCCCTTTCCACTACTCCCCATTTTACTGCCTCTAATCTACTCTTCCGCACGCGCGCCCTCGTTCCAAGTGTACCGGCATGTATATACCGACCTTGGGTTGCAGAAACGAAAACATCTGTCACCTCCCACACCCACCAACAATAATAATCATTATCGATGAAAACCAGTGGCCCTTCCCTTGCTCTCTCCTTGCACTACTCATGCATAGCACCGCCTGCAGTGAATTGTGTCCTTCGTTCAATTTGCAAAGCTCGTAATTGGCGCCTGAAACAGCCCATGAAACTGTAACCTACAGCTGCATTAGGGATGTGCTATTTTATCCCAACTGTGATATAGTTTCATTCGGCAGTATATAGCCCAAATAATAGCACTCAAATCAGTGCACTAGTCGTTTTTCTGAATAATACATCACGATAGCACCAATAGCATCACATTTCCCTAAAATGGGTGCTCGGGGGTAAAAAAGAGGAGAAACGTTTTATAAGCCATTAATCAAACAACACGCCTACGCGCACTATCACCCACAATTTCCTCCACACCACATCACTGTAAAACATCCTTAATTATTCTAATCATAACCAACCTAGTCACATCACAAACAGCAGCACGACCTCATAATTATCCGCATCCAACACCTAACTCCTATGCCTACGAGACCCAATCCCCACATCACCACCACACATGAACTATAGTGAACGACCACGTGGGAATACACAGAAGTGCAAGAGGCACGCGACAACAAACAACATATTCCTAGAAATTCCTGCAGACATCAATTTACACGCCTATCTATTTCATCTATCCCACCACCTCTGTCAAGACATTTCCATGCCATACATGAAGCAAAATATATAAAAATCAGTGTCTACATGGTGTTATTTAAAAACCATTGGGGCAACGCATCTCGAACGGTCCAGCTCTATCTCTCTCACACAGGAATAGCTGTGCCTCTTGTTTCGTATTTTATAGCCACGTAAGGGAACAGGACTGATACACCACTTGTGCCCCGCAATTACAGATCGAGGCAGGCTATCGTTACACGTGAGTCCTTGTTGCGGAAACACGGCGGATTATTTTCGTGGAACGCAATTGCTGGATTAACATAAATAATACCGCTTGCAACGTGCAGGGAGCCCATTACGCCTACAAATGGGCCACAATAGGTTTATGGCTAGAGGCTTGGGGGACTCTCCCTGCTGCCGAGTTGATTCCAATCGGAACTGGCAAGTGTGAGCAAGGTTTGGAGAACACATTCCACCCGGAACAAGACATAACCATGTATGGGCGTTAAAAATATATTGGCTCCCATGAAGATCCCTTCCTTACCTCCTAGCACCATCGTTTTAACCCCCTCCCCCCCTCATCTTCATATATTTAACGAGCATGTCATGTAAAATACATTTTCATTATCCGAGGCGGCAATAAAATTTGCAACACCCTTCGAGATTTGCATGGGCAATCATGTTTTTCTGATCAAGCCTAATGAAATTCGCAGCGACACCAGGGAAGTAGAATACGTAAGTTCGAAGGCACGTTGCAGATGAAGGATAACATTTAACACTTTAGCACGTGCTAGACTAAGCCCACGCGCTTTTTAAATACAAAATAAAATTGACATTTTTTTTACAAAATATTCCCCCCCCCCCCCGGGCCGCCATTTTTCCATTTTCCAAATGACACTGCTGCTAATGGTGACACTCGGATTATTCGAGAGTAGAGCTGCGTCTCATCCCCACCTTTTCCTCCAACCCTCTCTAGCCCCACCTCAGGAATGTTTATTGCCCTCAGAGCTGCCATAAAAGCTTGACTCTTTGCTCCTTGGTTCGTCCTCGCGAGAACTATTCGAGCGCGAAATTGTGGCATCGGAAAGCTGATCTTCCATTCCTTCGGAGCGTCTTCCATTCTTATATGCAGTTTTTATTTAGGGAAAAATGCCGGAATGGGACGCCAGGACTACCTGATTTTTAATCCCTCGACATCGTTCGTGTCGTCCTCTTTTTTTAAAAAAAGCAGGACGAAACAAGAACAGCCTCACTCTGGTATTGGAAAATGGATCCATTTTCCCCTCCTGGCCGCTGCTGGGACTTGTATAGTACGCATGTTATTTGTAAACAACTCGGAGCTCTCATTATTGGATGGCCTTACGTGAGTAATTCCGCAGAAATTTCAAACATTTCTTGCCCAAAAATACCGGGGGCAATTAATACCCAAATTATGCGCACAATCTTGAATCTCATGGCACACACAACATGTTAACTAAAAACCCCTAAGCGGTCATTAGTCACCTGTACTTATTGCAGGTCAATAATGTACCGCTCAATTCCCAACCCGCTTTTTTGGAGCGTACCACTGAAAAAGGAGCGGTAAAAAACACCCTGAAGTACCCACCTCCCAAGCCACCATCTCCAGGCAAAGTTTGGAGTGTCGCGCGGTAGTCTCTACACCAAACTTCTTCCAGGACAAGACCTTCCAGGCCTTTTTGATCTCCCCTGCCGCTTTCAATCCCGGGCACGCAACTTGAAAGTGTGACAAAGGCATCGCTCCAGCCTTTTCAGGACGCCCCGTTACGTCACGGGATTACGAGTGATTGCTGAATGAGCCAGCACTCATACAAGTCTTTGTCAAAAGCTGCTGCCTGCTTGAGCATCCGAGCTTCCCCCAACTGCTCCATAATATTCCTAATGTTTTAATCCCGCTAACTGAAGCTGGGAGTCAGTACATGCACAACAACGTTGGCAGTGACAAAGGAACAGTCCGGGCCATAGGGTAAGGTATAAAATAATAAAGTAACGGCCTGAACGTGAGATGAAGGTTAAAAAACGGGGTAATCTTCCAGAGGGGTTTAAATTTATTATAAATAATCTGCAGTGGGTTGAGGTATTTGCAAAGCTAGTCAGGTGGGATGTGACATGGAACCTAATAGAACTTGATCCTGCAACAATTATTGTAAAGTGTGTGTGGTGAAGGTGTGGAGGAAAATCAGGAGTGGACCTGATGGATTTCTATCTTCAGCTTCCTTGTCCATTGCGCAAACACTACCTTCAGTTCTCTCTCGGCAAATCCTCGGTGCTAATTAGGCGAGCAAAATTAATGGAATTCCTGCTGGCATTGAGACCAGAAACCGGGACGAAGCGCCTTGACTAATGAAAGCCGCGATGTTGTTGACAATTGGAAAGTGATGCATGGCCGCCGTGAGTTATACAGCGAGATGAGCTTGACTGTCGTGGTTGATCTCAGTATTTGAAGTAAACTCTGGCTTCTCTCCTCGGATTTTACCTTTGTTACTTTTCGGCTCCTACAGTGCAAACATTCATTATTCAACTCCCGGCATTCCATTTTTTCCCCGGCAAGCCACCAGCCCTGTCCCTTTCACAATTTCACGCAGAGATGTGGCATGTCGACGTCATTTTATCCCTGCTTCATGGCCAATAATAAGCATGCCCACCATACCAGGGTCGCTCGACACGGAAATTGGTCGTAAATGTCATACGATAAACACCAGACACCGTGGTGCCTCTTGTGAGCATTGTTGGCGATATTGACTCGACAGGAATCCGGCCAACATGGCTGCCTGGCTATCAACTGCTCGGATTCTGGTCCATCCCATCCTCCCTAGGCAAGGCGCCACAAAAATTGTTTAATCAATGTCAGCACTCGGAATTCATCATAATGCAATAGATCTGGACCGGACAGGCTGTTGGCCATGCTTGCACGGCACGTGCTCGTCACGCCAATATCTACACTAACATGATTGTGACATGGATGCATGAAAATGAAAGGGAAGGGTGACGCATAGCCTTCCTCATCCAATTACAGCCGACCTGTCCACTAATTCACATTCGGCATGGGCCCGATTGGTTCAGGCGTGTGTGAGTAGGTTAAGAATCTAGTGTGTGGGACATGCAAAAACTGCAACTATTAGCTTGTGCACCTAGCTACCCTGCACCCCTCTCTTTTTAACGACCGTACAGTAGCCTAATATAACTTTGTATTCCACCATGTCTTACAACCTGGGGCCCTCATTACCAGTCCAAATACCCATTTCCCCAGGAAAAACTTGGCAAATGACCCCCCCGTAAGCCGTAGCAGCAATGCAGCCCGACTGGGAATTGCTCCATTTTACAGGCTGTGCTCTTCTTCCCTGTATGCATCCCCCACCCCATCCCCTTTGGGTGCTAGGAAGACCCAAAGACTTGGCGGTGCACCAGGGCCACCAGATTTGTTGTCCCCCAGCTCAGATTATCAAATTGCCGCCACCAATCTCCTAACTAGTGGGGCTTTGCTCCTTGTAAGATCTTTTGGCCCTTACCAAAGCAACCACATCTTAAGGTTGACGAACCTGTTGCCAAGATGGTGGGAGTTTCGAGTATGTACTCGTAAGCTTTCTATGGCGACTTGTTGTGGAAAAGTATGGCAGTAAATAAGTGCAAAATAAATGATATCAAAAGACTGACCTCGGCGGCTGGTTTTCCTCCTCGTGACACGCACTCGATCTGAATCTCACGGTCTTCTGTGGTGTCCAAGAAGTCCCCTTGGACAATTTGTGGCGGTTCGGGTGGCACGACCACTTTCAGATGTGCACTTCGAGACCGTATATCCGCCATGGTGGCTGTTGGACCCACTTGACATTGGAAGTGGGCGTCGTCTTCCAGCATGACTGGATTCACGTCTAAGGAAAAATCGCCTGGAAAATTTAAAAAAGAGCGTTAAATATTCGCATGCTAATAAGAGTGTTACAGTACTTAATTAAAACACTAGGCGTTTGATTATATATAATATGCGATTTTTAGACGCGAAACTTAAAAAATAAGGGAGCGTCAAGTTTAGCACAATTATTCCTTTCTACTCGAGGCAAATTTCTTTTCCAGTTAATAACAAACTCCCAGAGAAGAATTCCGATTTGATCCAAAATGCCTCAAAGAACTAGGGCGAAGAGCTCGTATGCAAAAATGCACTCCTTCCTGTAGTAATTTTCCGAATATTAATATTAAAATCAACATTAAATTGTTCATCAGCATCATCACTATTAATACTACTACTATTATTAAATATTATTATTGAACTTAAAACCGAAAGTATAATATAATTCAGAACGATTTTGGCTCCCTTGTTTCTCGGCGACGTGCAGAAGTTTGAGGTCCAGCCATTTGAATATCTGCAAACCCTGGAGAGGACAGGACCAGTTTTGTTTTGGCTGGTGTTGGGAATTCCAACACCCAGCAGACTATGCGTCATGTAATGTACGTCCGCAGCGACAAGTCCCGGAAGTTGGGCCTGAATGCCCATAACTCAGAAGCCTCCCCCCATCCTCTGCTTGGAGCTGCTGCTGCATGCACCAACTGAATAATACCCGGCCAATATCTAAACATTCTTCAAATACACTGTATATAGGACTCGTCCTCCAAAAAAGGGGGCCTGCCAATTGGAAAAATCCTCTCACGTCATGTAGGAGTGATGGTTTTGCGCGCAAAACTCCTGTTCTATCAACCCATCCAATATGGTCCAATTTCCTCCGCTTCCGCTTCTCCGTTTCCTTTGCTTGAGACTAGTTTAAAACTTTCGTTTCATGCTGCACGTAACTGCCTATAGTTGATTCAACCAGGACAGGTCAAGTTGCACGTAACTGGACTAATTCTCAACAGCCTGGCCTATACTGGTAGAATATAGATCCTACCATGTAGACTATTTTCGCCTCGCAGTCGCGTCGCTCTGTCTCGCCGAGCCGGATCAGATCTGGCTGAACTTACCTTCCTCGTCGCTTCCAATCATGTGGTATCGTTCGTATCCGGACAGGTTCCGGTCTGTGCCCAGTCCGAACCCGTCTCGGGTCCACTGTAGTTTTCCCTGCTTGTTGATGACCCTACAGGGCAAGGTCACATGCTCGCCGATGGTAGCCACTTGGTCCATTGGTTCCATCGCGAAGTACTGCTGCTGGCCTTGTGCTAGAGACCATAGCCATAGCCACTGTAGCCACAGGAACCATGGCAGGAAGGGTGCTGGCTTCATTTTGCCCCTGGGTGATGAACAGCCTGTAGCAAAGAGAAAGGAAAGGAATGATTACGTCACTGCCATTTGTTTCCAGACTGGCTATACGACTACGCCATCTTGGTTCAATGTTTCGCGTCCCCTCGGCGTCTTCATTAGTATTATAGCCTACAATCTTCCCAAGTTTCCCCTGGGTTGAGCCGGAGAATAGTGAATGACGACTGATGCTTCATCTCCTGCTACCTTTTCATTCTTTCCTCACTTAATAAAACGCTAGCTTGACAAGATGAATTTATGAGCAATCTTTAAGCCTGTCGAGAAAATGAGCTAACGTAGAACGTCACGTTTTAAGGAAGACTTTTTCTTAAAACTGGAGCACTCTCGGGGTTGAACCCACGATGCAGATGAAGCTTTAGTTTAAAACATGGTGCAGTAGGCTGAACGTTGGCCAAGGCCCGGATTCGCAACAAGCCGAACTATCTCCTAATTATACTTGGACGACTGCGTGGAGGCCAATCAACACACACATCTACAGGTTGCGATGCTGGAAATTGGTGCTCGGGGGGCAGGGTTGCTCATTTTGGCATCGGCTGGAATTAGCTAATGGACAAAAGCACCGGCACAAGGAACAACGGAGAAAGGTAAAGTGGATATTTGGGGCTCGCCAGAAACATACACAGCTGTACAAACGCCCTCTCCTAGGAGATTCTGGGAAATCCGGGAAACCTCCATTGGAGCGAATAATTCCACCCCGGCGTAAGCGTCCTTATCTCCTTATCTGCTTGGCTAATTCCAGTCGGTCACCTTTCTGGAGTGGCCACTAAGGAAAAGGTGCTAGACTCTTATCTGGAAAATGGCAACGTTGCCCATCCCTGGCGGCCAAGAAGCGAACTTGTAGCTTGTCTGCAACATTACGGGAGACGTAGTACAGCACGGATCAGATGGCCTGGCATGATCCGCCATATCAACGAATGTACCAAGGGGGGTGGAGACGCTCTTTTCGAGACGTACGGCTCCCAGGCGACTTCTTCTCAAGGAAGGCATCCGGACGCTCAGGTCTGCCATTCACCCCATTTATTTTCCCGGGGTTATCGGGGAGAACTCCCGATGGACCTCTTCGGAATTCCACATAAATGGTAATGCGGTTACACTGATTTCGCTACTAATTCCAGGTTGGATTTAATAGTCACGACGAGTTGCAAACTAAGTTTCGGGAAATCTTAATTTCTGAATAAAATGCATTCTGGAAGGAGGGAGCTTTGTGTCAGATATCCAAAAAGAGGGTGGTGGGTTTACACGTATTTGGCGACATTCTACGAAAAGGGCGTCGCCCCTTTTCCATTCATTAAGGTTCGGCTGATGGGAAATTCAATTATTGCAAACCTTTTAGCATTACAGCATGTGTCTACAGCGGGACAGTCTTGGATTTTTGGGGGGAGAAATTTTCAGCTGGATGTGGCTCTAGTATTGTTGAGTGGATGGATGACCCACCCCACTGTGCACAGGGGTGGTCAACAGAAAATCATGTTCACTCTTTCGGAGGCAGCAGCCGAGCGACATGCCATGCATACAGCGGACACATATAAATAGGCTGTGCGTGTGAGCTTGAAGCAATAAATATGAACCTGGTCGGTGTCCTTTATGGCAGTTGCAGGGCTGCGAATTGCAATGTACCCCCCCAGCCCCACCCCAAGCTCACACCCCTTCTAAAACCGGAGGAATATATATGAAAGGATGCGAGCAGGACCACAATAATAATAAATGAAAATCCTAGGAAGACTGCAAGTTGCAAAGCAATTTTCGTGAAATATGGCTACAAATTATATATTCTTCCCTCACACAACAGCCTGCTGGCAATTTACTGCCAGAAACGCTGTAAGCATGCATCTGCTTTGTCTTTCCCATACTAATGTTAGGAGTATCTTTTGATTAAAGTTTTCCCGGCCGAAGGAAGGTGGTGCTCTATTCTTCCCTTAGTCCCCCAGCAGCGTTGCTTGAAATTTAGGGGACCAGTAATAACGCAGGATAGTGTTGCAGACCCCGCAACGCGACGTCCAATAAGCGATGTAGCAAGTAACACGTCACGTCCCCTTTACAGCTTCAAGGTGCAGGCCTCGGAACAATGGTTTAAAGAGAATGCTGGACTGGTGCAACTTATCAGTCCAAGAAACAGGGGTTGGTGAAATCAAGCATGGTGTACGGCTTCATCCTGCGGACGACAGCTGGGGGCATAAAATGTCTCAAGTGCAGGTCGGTAATAGTCAGGGAGTACAGCCGGACATTAATGTCTATTAGAGCGGCCAGCGCCGAGTTGACACCGGACACAAATTGGCCGCAAGAGACAGGATGGATGGCTCTTAATCATCACTTGGCTGGACCCAGGCTCTTTGACCCAGGGATACAAACAGGCCGTCATGTCGGGCAATCTCCCGCTTCGTTACGACTTCAAGTCTTGTGGACTCTCCGGCTGCAGCTTTGCCAAACAACATTCCCGCGCCTAGTTTCATTTATGGACTCTTTATACCCCACACCTGACGTAATTGTTGACTCGGTGCGGGCATAATGCAGAGGGCAGCATTTTCGCTGGGTTGAATTCGGATTGAGTAGTGATGTTTGCACGCCCAGGCGACACAGTAAAAATGGTTCACGTTTGAGTACCGGGCTTCATTAACGAACGGAAAGCGTTCAGATCTGAAGAATCGACGGACCATTTGCAGATTACATTTTTTACACGACTCGTGTCATTTCAAAAGCGCCGTTCCAAAATTAATAGGATGCACAAACCGCTTTTGGGGTGTGTATTTGCGTGGACAGCACAACCTGTCATTACGTTTGAATACTCCATAGTGCATTTACACGGCCGAAAAAAAATATCAGTGGAGGGGGTGGTGGTAGTGGTATGATCAGTAGGATGTACCCAGTTGGTGCAGAGAGGCGCAGAAAGTACTACCGGAGACGGTTTTACTTTCCATTACATTTTTGGGGCGAATCACAAAGTTGCCAGATCTTATATAACCCCAAGGGAAATTCCCCATTTCTGGCAAGTTTATGCACATCTCATTACGAATATCGGGAGGGTTCTATGCTTTCAGTGATGTCTTTTCTTCGGCGGGGGCTGCCACAAAGTTAACAGCATGGTTTTTTATGAGAGGGCTCCACCCGATATGTCCAAAGGGATGAACACGAATGCGCCACGGAGGGAATTTCCTTTTCCTTCCGGTCCCCCCCCCCCCCAAAAAAAAACCTCCAGGCCCCTCAAGCCAGGCAGAAGGCACAATAAGGCAGCCAAATGGAGAACGTGTGGCAAAACACTCAGTAATGGAAACTCCACCACAACCAACATCCCAGGCTTCAATTCGCAGGAAATCCGGACTGACAGCCATTGCTTAACCTGCTGAATAGGCATCGACAACCTATTATCTCATTAACAAATCACACCCATTCGCACTTATCATTGCAGAAGACTAGACGCCATTTTGTTGCACTGGTAGAATGACATTATTTTGGTTCCTTCAAATAAATATGTTGATTCTAAAGGACACTGGACACCAATTTGTCCATTATATTGTACGATCATAAGACGGCGCATGCGTAGCTGGACGGTATACAAGCGATTTTGTCTGAGGCAACAGTTTGTGCATTTAGGGTGACTGGGCTTTGAAATGAGACGGAAATTAGGGGCCCAAGTGAAACAATGCGACGAGTCGTACATATCCTGTCACCGCAGCGCCACGTTACACTACACAAATTGTACCAGATATTCTATCGATTGTCCATAAAGTTTACTACTCATTTCCGTCCGTTTTACAAAGCTTTCAATGCCATCATGCGCTCGTAACAATTTCCGCATCACACAGGATGAGCCAGACCCAGCACACACGTCCAAAAAAAATGCCGTACCGCATTTCAACAACGAATTGCGACTCGAAGAGATTGAGACAATGAATGCAACGAGCTCGGTAATGGCCAAAGTGGAGGAAGAAAAAGAATTAGCCTCGGAGAGGCCCAGAAAATCCCACAATCTTGCGCAATCATACATCTAAGGCATAACGGCTTACCCTATGCTATTCCAGCATCTTAATAGATTTAAATGACCAACTTTCTTGCCGCCTGGGAGGGCTTTTTAATGAAAATGTGCGAGACACTCGTTGACTTATAGACGGAAAAAGGGGGAGGCCCAGTCGAAAATTTTCCCGCAACAATTTTACGCCGCAATCAAACAGCGTGGGGGCCTTCCCAGGTGTATTCGCCAACCTGAGAATGAATTAGCCTAATGGTGCAGAAGAGCTTCCTCGACTTATAGTAAAGCACAAGTGCGGCCCCAACAACTTCAAAGAAATAAAATAGGCCTATATATCGATTTATCCGGAAAAAAGTCAATATCGAAGAAACCTATCCTTCAAATGCCAATCAAGAGCTAGCTTGGATCTAACCTGTGCAGATGAGACTGTCCTGATTGTCATTTCCCTCGCCTGATTTTCCCAGGCCCGCGCTCAAGCACCTCTGATGAAAGAAATAAACCAGTCAACTTCAGACGCAAACGGCCTCTCGTTTTTTGATAGCCTTTTTTAAAACCCCTGTCGAGAACACTGTAGCTCTGCATCAAAATACGACGTCACCTCCATGTCGCATTTTTATGCCCGCCATTACACTGGTATATTTATACATCTATTTATTTTCAGAGCTATGGGAACAGAATCGATCTCCTGTAGCTATGCAACGACAGGTCAGAGGTTCTGGCGACAACCACTGCGGATCAGTGTTGATGACTTGCTACTACTCCACAAACGCCATTATCCGCATTAACACTGCAGATGGTCGACTTTATGTAAGCCACGTACAGCATCCGGGATTTGAATACTTATGGCTCGATAGTTTCGACCAGAAAAGCATGATTAGGAGGTGAGGGTGGGAGGGAAGGGGATTCAGTGGACCCCCTCCCTTTGCTGCACCCTCTGGTTACTTCCATTCAGGCCACGGAGCAATCAATGCGGGAGTTGCTTGCTGATCTTGGCCATAGCCACAAAGAGCCTACACTCTCTATTATTCTCCTTCCACCAAACTGTAGGGGGATACAGCTGGGCCAATTCCCACGGAGGTAATTATTAGCAATCTGATGATAATCTCATGTATCGGTTCTGCAAGTCTGCAGATGCGGGAGCAATCATTGACAGGCCACCACCGGCGCTTGATTCAACTCAAGAATACAATTAACCAGAAGGGAAAATCAATTGATTAAACCAACTTGCACCATGTCGACTATTATTATCCGGGGCTATACAGGCGACCTCTTTCTTTTGCAATCCTTGGTTTGTATGGGTACAACTTGAATCAACATGACAGAGTGGGTGGTTGAGTGTAACAAGAGACTTAGCAGAACTTGCTGGATGGATCTCTATATCTACTGGTCATGTTTCAGCAAAAAATAGGGGGGCGTAGGCAGTAATATGCACAGAGTAATGTAATATGACGACTTGGAACAGTCCGTAAGACAAAATCCTGACCACGTACTGGGATATCCAATCAATGGATCATTGCGATAATCCAGTTCGCAGTCATAATTTTTTGCAAAAAAAACGGCACATTTGTAATTTTGCCGACTTCCCATTTTTTGCATCAATTTTACTTTGGAAGACTCGGCCCACTTAATCCCATTTTCTGCTAATGAAGATTGCTAATTCCTTCTTTAATATTCAGGGACAGTAACAGCAAGGTCTGTGCTCTTTCACTAATGTGGCTAGAGCTGCCAAGCAAAACCTCATTACGGCTTCTTAATTACTTTTGATAAGTGCGCACATTTCTCTAATCCGTTTACACATTTCGCGAATACATTCCATTGCTTCATAGACCATTTTATGCTCACTATTATTACAGCACGTCAGCTGAACGACAAATGTTCCGAAGTGGACGCCATTGCAGGTATAGCCTCACCTTCAAATTTTGGCAGGGAGTTACAAACTATTACTAGTGTGTATGCAATATATCCCTATATGAACATAACCTGATTATTTCAGAACAGAATATTTCGTGTGACACCCCTCCCCCCCTATCTGTCTTTTATCCCTAATTAAGCTCCAGGGTTGGACTCACAAAGAGTCATTATGCTAGATACATGGCAGAAGTTTTAGGTGACGTTATTTTGCAGCTCAGCCTATAGCAGTGCGCCCGGCCCGCTAACTTCTCAAAACCAGCACAAAGTTAGGCCGATCGGTACACCTCCTCGCGACCAGGTGTAAGTTCTCTAAGCCAGCAAACATGGCCGCTCGACTATCTGACCGGGCTAGGAAAAAGAAAAGAGCGCATGTGGCTTGCGGTTGGGTGTGAGCTGCAACCTGCAGTACTGTACATGCAGTATAGGGTAAGTTGAAAGTAGGTAACGTAACACCATTTTTTTTGCGCATCTTGGCTGATTTTGGTTAGAGGCAACGATGCCACATCCAATAACGTTGCTAGTGAAAAGGGTCGCCTCTGACATTTCTATGGCATTCACGTCTGGGAAATAAGCCCCCTTTTATTCCGATAGGTAAATCCCACCCACCCTACCGCAAGATCATTTTCGTCTCCTGATAGAGAAACTGGTTAACGAGATCATGTTCTTATACATCCTAATTTCAAAAGACCAAAAAGTAATCCTAGATTCATCCCATTCATTTTGTTTAATTTGAAGTAGGAGTTTTTAGTAGGAGTTTTACCTTGTCTTTTGAGCGTAGAGAAGACATGTCTTTTGTGTCACATGCTGTGCCAAGTGGTGTGAGTGGGTAGGTATAGGTAGGTAGGTGGGTGTGTGAATGGTGTGGTGGTGGGTTTGGTGTGGAGGGTGGGCTTTGGGCTGGTCCAGTGGAGCGGCCGACCATTTACGTGGAAATCTTTGGCGAAACGATGAGGGACGACACCCCATTCCGGACGGACATTAATCTTGCGCTTAATGGGAGCGTTCGGAGCCTGTTGGGACGTAATGTGAGCGTTCGACCATTACCCGCAGTTTTCAGCCAATTTTCCAAGCAACGGTGGCGCTCCGGACCCTGCATGGTCACTGATAAAACACCCGGGGCTCCTCCGCAGCCAATACCTAACATGGCACTCTTTACCGCCTCGTTGCCTTGCCTAGTTATCTACCAATTACACCACACTGCCCCCCTCCCCTTACTTGCCGGAGTTCCGGTAGAAATTGAATGGCACCCATCAAGAGCTCTCTTCCTTTCCACCTCTTATCGCAAACCAACCTGGGATGGGACACTTGACACTCTTCACCTCTTGGAGGCGGACTGCCCCCCCGGAAAACTTTCGTATCCGGGAAGAGAAGGGACAAAATGACCTAGTCAGGGAATGAAAATGACACTCACGTCTCTCCATTAAATCTCAATATTTGTCCAGGCCACTGAGCAATATTCTTTCAAATTGTGTCGCACCCATTCATAGGCGGCGCAATGCCATCCGTGTATGCAAGTACTGATAGCCGAATGGGACTCGTACTCTGCAGCGAATGTGCAGTAATTTTTAATCATAGGTTAAATTTAAATGAAGCATCTCCAAGGGTTTGAACCCCAAAGCTGCATTATGCAGAGGGACATAAAATTCATCAAGATTAATTTCAGAAAGAAATTGTCATCATTAATGATTAAAATCCGCTCCCGTGACATGGGTGCACCGGAGTTTGTGGGGGCACTTGGAATGGTTGAACTGAAATTATTCCAATGCACAGCATAAAAGATACAAAAGTAGAAGTTTAATTTGAAATTTCTTGGAACAGGCAAAGTTCCTAGCATATTGTTGAAAAAGAGAAGGCAGGCAATTGACGTCTGGCCAACTTCCTTAGAAGGCTGACCAAGTGACGCAAGCCCGGGCGACGACACTAGCTCTTCTTCCCCGAAAAGCCCCCCTATTCAATTAATGACCGCCTTCCTTTTTCTATATGCTCGGCGGACGCATTACCACTAACGGGAACAGCCCTTTCATTCTTTGCATAATAAAGATGTGGCTCATGAAATTTTCACTTGGACCTTTTCAGAGCTCGTCGCACGTAGCATACTGAAAATGCTGGTTGCATGACTCTGATGCTGTCCGCTGTACATAGCTGGTATACCATTGCTTCCTGTGAGGGAAAACTGCCTACATGACAGTGCTACTCGACAAGTTATTAATGAATGCAACTGACAACAGGACAGTGTCACAATATCCTGTAGCACGTTTTGTTTCCACCCAGTAACAACTATAGCATTCTAGGGTCCTGGGCATGCCTGAAAAACATGAGAATTTAATAGCCTTCTTGACCAGTATAATAGAGTATCCGGAGTACATGAAGTGCACGTAGTCCCAAGATACGTCCTAAGCAGGTACCTGCCCCAGAAGTCAAGGGTTCAACAGCTGAGGGCTGTTGTGAGGTTGTAGCAAACTCTAATTGGTCTGTTATTAGATAAGTAGGGGCGACTAGTTAGAGCTCGGCGCCTTCAAGTGCACTACACCACCTTCATATAAAGCAGCACTTTGTGCTGTCGCATACTAGTTTATCATCCATAAAGTGCCTGAGTAATTCATCCCAAGCCCTGTACACAGTGCAAGGGTCTCTCCTAAATCACCGAATAGAAAGTTTCTCAGAATCTGCGCAAAATAAGGCGGATACCCGAGTAAACCATGGAGCTTACCGCCTTACAAACTTCGCATGCATGAAGTTTACACCCCTTGCAATACCATTAAGCTTTGGAGACGGCTCTCAAGTATCCTGTAAAACCAAGTAATAGGTTTGCGCAATTCTTCTCCCAGAATAACAACTAGAGCCGGATTAATTATGAAACCCAGAAATGTTCATGGCCCAATAGCCAAGACCCCAAAGATCCCCGTCTACCACACCAGTATAGCCTTACCTAGGGAAGATTTTCCCTACCCCCTCTTTATTGGGGCCAATAAACAGCAAAACCCTCAGGCATTTCCAAGCGACGTGACAGGGACAAGGCTCTCGATAAAGCACGTCTCCAACTTGCATGACCATTGACGCTCCCACCCACCCACCACCTACTGCATGTTACATTGACGCGCCTCTCATTCCGTAGCCAACGCATTGCTCCAGAGGGACCCACTTGGCAACTGTGGACCTCATGCGCACTCCCCATCCGTCATTACTTCCAGTGTAATGCGCCCACATTATATATTTTCATAACCACCTTTCCCAACCCCCAAAAAATCA
The DNA here is from genome assembly GCA_000934665.2 of Catajapyx aquilonaris. Classification (NCBI taxonomy): domain Eukaryota; kingdom Metazoa; phylum Arthropoda; class Diplura; order Dicellurata; family Japygidae; genus Catajapyx; species Catajapyx aquilonaris. The sequence goes on from KZ537979.1 coordinate 44,883, forward strand.
CAGGGTAAAATTCGCTGCGACCAGAGTTATACACTCTAGGCTTTTCATCAGGAACACAGAAAGTGCTGCCCATTCATTTATTCATTCCTTCTTTCATTGGTTCAGACCCAGTTCGTAAGGGCTTACATTTATACTGCCTTCCGGTGTGTAAGTAATACGCTTCACTTGTTTCGTTGCCAGAAAATCATGCAGAAAACTCAATGCAGCGTGGAAGCAGTCGAGTCCATATATTGCCGCAGTTTCACAGGACTCAAGATTTCGACTAACGATGTCGGTCGTGCTCTCCATGTACACTGTAGACTATTTCTTGACTGCACTCGGCAGGAGGAAAATGGATGAAGAAGCAAGGATAATGAGATTTTCCCTCGGGATTGCCGAGGTAAAGTTGTCACCTTGGAATGTCTATTACTTAATTTGCTTGAAGGAATACTGGAAAACTAGATCAAGGACCGAGTCGCTGCGGCATACTAAAAGTGGCAAAATAATTTACGTCTGTGGAGATCATGCGGCTAAAAACTTGACGGGATGTTCCGCCACCTGCTACAAGCTATACGACATCAATGCCGCGTTAATTACACGACCATGCTGCACACACTGTCAAAGAAATGCGCGATTGAAATTTTGGCCAACCTGTCCTTCCATGCCGCCATGTGAATCCGATCTGGCAACTACGAAGAGCATATCATTATTTCTTCCTCTCCGTCGGGTGCAGTAGATGAATAGTGGGTTCTGCCAAGTTCACTCTCCAAAGAACAAAAATAAAAAAAATGGCCAGACTAGAATTCCACAAGACCTTACTGTCACTTAGAGACCAATTCCCTTCATGAATGATGCAGGCAACGTCACGCCGAACCTACGCGACAGTCGTACACGCCTAGGCTACTCTCGCAGGGCCGAAAGAAATCCAAGCCTCACGCGGCCGGCCATAAATTAAGGGGCCCTGAGCTGCAACGACAAGGACCGAGTGTACTGTGGGGTACATCGACAGCTTCATAGTTGTTCCCTGGCCGACAACAGACCCATTACTCGTAATCGATGCCCATCTGGAGTGAGAGGGAGAGACAACTACAGTACTACCAGCTACAATCTAGCTACTGACAAGAAAGGCCTTGTCACTTGAGGCTCCACACTCGATTAGACGTGTTTCGGTGGCCTATCAGGTACTGTACACAATGACAGTTGGGATTGTGCTGAATGTCTGTAGTGAAACTCCTAAGAAGCTTGGTTTCCCTGATTATTGAAAATGGTGGTCTCTTTTGTACTTGGGAAAAGGCGAAGAGGTCAGGGTAACATTTAGCACCCAAGACACTATAGAAGGTGAAGCATTTCAGGACTCAAAGGCGAGGATAGAGTGTTCCAAAATTGCGACCTTATAGGACTCGTGCATGCATACAGTCGGTATTGTGGCAACTTTGGGAAGAATAGCACGTTTTTTTGTACTTCTTTCAGGACAATCGAAGTAAGATATATGCAAATAGTGACCAAATTTGGCGTTATTATGCGTATTGCAGTATAGCCCTATGTGATGCAAACCACTCTAACTTTCAGAGGAGAGATTATAATATTAACTCACCCATACTACAGAGACTGGTAAGGAACATCGTGTGGCTCCGTCTGCGAAAGAAAAAAAACAAAAATAAGTCTTGCATTGTGTACATCTTTACGCACAGTATGAGGCAATGACATTCCAGGATAATTTCCAAAAATAATACCACTAAACTACAAGCTAGTATACAATTTCGCATTCACATAATAATTCCCAGCCACTATTTAATATGATGTCCTTGTAATACAAGTATGTGTATTTTTCCTTCGGGTAATAATGGCTAGGCAAGAATTACCCAGAAAGATATTAACGCGACAACCCAACCCGGCCCAGTAGCAAATAACCACTTTGACCACTTTGGACTGCGAGGAAAAACGTCACACCTTTTCCTCTGCTATGACGCAACCCGAAAATGTGATTGATTCGAGATGGCATGAATTTTTACTTCTTTTGGGGTGGTTTTGGGTCGTAATCACTGCACTTTATTTCTATACATTTTCATTTGAGTCAATAACATAATTATGTGCAAGTTTGGCAAATATTTTTTATTGTAATTCATCAAAAGCGAAAGTTGGCAATATTTTGCGTAATGTATTGACCTGTATTTGTTAATTAGCTTGAGTCTCCGTCATCGCTGTTTACATATAGAAATATTTATGACGACATGTTTATGTGAAGATGATTTTATTACAATTTCGCCTACACAGCCCTATCATGTCGAACCATTAAGAAGAAAGAAGGAAAATTTGAGCCCTCCTGTGCATTAATTTTAAAATCTAATCAAAGCAACACATAACTGGGTATTAACACTGCATGACACAAGTAAATACTGAACAAATAATAGTGTTCTAATTAAAATGTCCGCACCAAGCTGCTTATTTTAAACAATTACTTTGGAAAAGCTACTTTAACAGGTAATGGAAAATAATTATTTTGCTGCTACTGAAGGCCCATTCAATCTAATACTACCAGCTAATAAGCGTATACTGATAACCACTAAAAGTAACTCCTTAGATCCATTGAATCGCTAACCCCCGCCGCCCTTTCAATTGCAACACACTGCAATAAACAGGACAACATGGCACCAAGAGAACTCTCTAGCTGGAAAACCTTCACGACCGAGCTAGAATAACCCTCTAGGCCTACATAAAAGCACTAGCAACCTGATGATAATTATACAGTATAGTAATACAGCTACACATAAGCGGATACTACACGGTAAACCACACCCAATTTGACATAGGTCTGTCTGACCCCAGAGGGTAGGCAAACGTCAACGTCTGTGTCTCATTTTCGAGATGAATAAGCCCATCCCGGTGACAGTGACTGTCAACGAAATAGGCTTATTCATCTCGGAAATCTCATAGGTAAAATGTTCTGGCCACATGTTGGTTCCCGTGGTACTCTTGCGGTAATATAATTGCTTCTCTCCCCGCCTCCAAGCGAAAAAGTATACATCGTGATGCCATTCGGACAGTAAATACAGGTCCCTCATCACTTGGCCAGGATGGTCCCTAAACACGTTAACTTTCCATTCACATACTCATGCTGAACAAAGTGGTGAAATTCCTCGTAAATTCCTGTCATTTACGACCAGCAGCGGTATTCGTGTGGACAGTTATGCCGATGTAAATGTGCGCGCATTCCTACAAGCACATTTTTACCATCGTTTTACTTGCGTGAATTGCTTGCGCCAAAATCCAATCAAATTAGTACAGCAGAAAATCAGATTCACTGAGGCTCTGACCATACATTTACGGGGGCAACTAACTGACATGCCTGAAACCCCAACCTGGGTTACCCACGACCTTCCAACTTTGACGCCGCACAATGAAATTAACCACAATTTAGTGCTCTTTCAGTCAGAAAGGTTTGTGACGTTATCATATGCAAGTACTGCTCGACACAACCTTGGTGACATATTTGGCCAATTTGAGGCTGATTTTTCCTAATGATGTTCTATGAAGCAGGAGGAAATTGTGGTGGTACACGACGTAGAAAAACTGCCGCAAGCTGGTGTGTGCCACATGGCCAGAAAATTATCGAGTTATCCATCGGAAGGAAATAATTGGAAATTATTCGTTTCTCCCTCTGGGAAACCGCGAAAATCGAGTGCGCTCCTTCCTTGCGGCATTCATATGCATCGATATGCACAAGATTTGATGGAGTCATCTTTTTTTTCCGCTCCTCCATTCGGCCCTCTTCTATACCCTACAGCAGAAGTGATCGATTTCAACGGAGGATGCTGGTTAAGTTGTCCATACTTGCAAGCATCAACAGACCAGCTAGAAGAAAAAGGTCCAGAGAGCACGTTTCGCAGCGCAGTAATTATTCTGAACCCAACGAGCGAAACCCAAATGTCACCCGTTAACAACCCCAAAAGCATTTGGGGATTGTGTCCGGATCAGTTGCCCGTGTAATCCGACATGAAATGACACCGTTAGTTGTCAACTTGCGCCGCTAATCCATCGCTTTGTCAGATGGCGCGGCCGCTGCCATTCTATCTGTGCACTCTGGCCGGTCAAGGCATCAACAACAACAATGGTTGTTTGTTGCCGCCCTCGACACCGGCCCACACACTTTGTACTCGGCACGTTGCACCAAATAAATCCTGGCTAGGAAATATCTGAAATGAAACTTCTCGCCTGCCTGCAACACGCGGCAGCAGCAAACCAACTTGCTAAGTGGTGTGGCAGTAAATTTCCAGAATTTTTAATCAAACCCTAACTGCTGTAGCGCCCAAACTTGTACTTTGAGGGTGTACTTACTCTCCCAGCCTCCTACGGTCGTGGTGTATCAGTACCAACGTATACGCGCCACTACATATAAACGAGCAACTTGAAGAAAAATCATTTCTGCTGGGCCCCTTGGAAGGTTTTCTTGGTCGGATAAGAAGTGATGACAAAGTTCTGGGCCTGGAGGATGAGATACGACTTCATATGCTCGTTTTGCCCTTCCTATCTGTACTGTCCACAAAAGTTTTGCCAGCCATTAGTCAAGTGCTGCTTCTTACACGTATAAACTGGAATGGGCATGCAATTGACAACAATGCAATGAAGCTTGAATAGCCCCATTTGCAACAGGCCCAACGCATTTAAAATTGAGATGGCGTGAGTGTAAATGTAAAACCCTTCCGCATTCTGATCGAAGTGGCAATGACACATAACGCAGAGTGTCCACTGACTGTATAATCCCGAGGGTGGCATCACTCGGCATTCAATCGTCTCCCAACAACGAGCGGGTGACTAGCCCATGCACGTACGTACCAATCTGATGTCAGTGGCTCGTACGAGGCATCACCTACCTCGGCGAACATTACGAGCTGATGTTAATTGATTGTGACTAGTGTTTTGCGCAAATAAATGCGCCCCCCAAGCGCTGAGGATGTCACCATTGTCGCCGTGCTGCAAAGCCACTCATTAGGGAGCGGGCTGGCTCGTTGCCCTGCCTTTCACATCTCGGTTTCAGAGTCAATAGCCGATCAAGTGATGGATGGGCACCGTTACCAACGACGTGAATTGGCACGGAACAATGTGGCGTAAACCAAATTGCACGATTCTGTTGGCGCAAGAAGTCGGCCTGCATAATTTTCCGCCATGTTCGGCACAAGGCCTAAGTTGAAACACGCCAAATATCATCTAGGAATGCTGGCAAGCTTATCTATAATGCAGATTGTGCATACTACACATTTCAGTGGAGGCTACAGGATGTAACCGCATGATATTAATTGAAAGGATAGCTACTGCAAAGCAATGACAGTACAATTATTAATTCGGGGGTACTGACGACGTGCACTGTGAAGGCTAGAATTATCTCACCACAGCTAGGAGTGATAATACATATTTTTTGGGCCTGCCCTGCTATTAGGGAAAATTCCGGCCACGAGGGTATGCATGCAACAATTTAAAAATAAATGGGGCACGATGATAAGGGGGCACCTCCACAACTGTATCCACCAGAGGTCTCCCCGGATACCCAAAGCAACTCGGATCGAACACTGGCTTCGAATTAGCGCATAATAGCGCGCTTCTCATGTCATAATGTAAGGTCTCGAGCCAAATTATCTACCAGTTTCAGCCCGCTTTATCTCTGTACTTATTCAACACGTGTCCCCTCCCTGCATACCACACACACACACACACACACACACGGTGAGCGCACACACAATACAGTAGTTCCATATGCATTACAAATACTGCAAGCAGACCGGCGGAAGTTTTATGCATGTCGAGATAACCGGTTCATTGCGGGCCATTGCTGTCATTTCCTCCATGCTCATATGCAAACGCGGCTGGAATTAGCAGAGGTCAGTACTTCCTAAGATTGGTCAGCGACATACTGAATGCACCAGTGCTTCTTACATGCAGAGTAAGCTGCATGTAAAGTGTTGGATGTGGGAAAAGCAACTGCTATAGTAGGCAAAAGGGATCCATTTTCAGCAGAAACCAGAGTCATGCCTCTGTGCGTGGTATACATGGTCGGGGACTCCACCCGTGAGCACAAATAATCAAGTTATTATTACGATTTTTGCTCCGGGAGTGAGTTTGGCCAACTTTTGCATTGTTCATCGGGCCCGCACACTGTGGGTGCCATTTATACCCGAGCCTGAGTCGCTTCAAAATGTTCGTATCAGTTAAATATCCCAGTGGTTGGCGGGAAGGTTGGGAATAACCAGTCAAGTTCGAAATACTGTGGCACACAACAATGTGGTTATGATAATTTATTCATGTCATTCTGGCACTGTAATGTGCCTAGGATAATGAACGGCATTTACATAATCTATCTGGCCACGGTTTCCCATTTAAAGTTGCGAATTCATTTTACATTAGGCGCCATGTTCTTTGAATCCCACTCACAGGTTACAACCGACTCTGATGATATTCTCATAGCCTACGTCTAGAACCGGCATGTTGACACATACTTGCTCCGAAGCCATTGACCTCTCATACTGTTCATGAACTTGATTATTATTATTATTATTATTATTATTATTATTATTATTATTATTATTATTATTATTATAGGTCAGCTGCGATCAAGTTTTATCGTGGTAGGAAGATTCTCTCTGCTTTTCCCCCCGAAGAAAGTGGGTTGATGTCCAAGTTAATTAGATCCACGGTCCGGTGATTTCAAAATGATTATGATGTAAGCTCACATGCTGCAAACCCCTCTACACTTGGGAATTAAATGTCGCAATGCGTAATGTGTTACGGCCATATATAGGCTACAGTAAAATTACAATACTTTTTTTACCATTGTATTTCTAACACGGTCGATGAGTTTAGCTTTTTTGAGCTAGAGTTCTATAAAAAAAGGGTATTGCACAATATTTTTGCTTCTCCGACCCATGACCTCTAACGAGGTATTTTTAAAAACAGCAACATCGATATTGTTGCTCACTCGAACAAGGGAGAGCATCCCGCCCACACTGTGTTAAATGAGTGTAACTGTCATTACCGACTAATCCACAGAGTGAAATTGATTTAGCTGGTTCACATGCCGCAATAAATGTTGCCACAAGCTCAGTAAGCTAACATTTCTGATTACATAAGCACATAGGCTGTAAAATACTGTATCCTAATTTAAACTATTCCGGCGTGTTGTTCAAAACAACACATGTACAGTAAATGGCGTTACGAAGGAACAGCATCACATGTGTTTATGCTGTTGTGACCTTTCCCTCCAATTCCAATATAGTACTCAGGCTACACAGAAGAAACTGGGTCATGACAATATACCTTACTCCACGCTTCCTATGTCTTGTATAGGTTACGGCATACATGCAATGATAAGATTAATTTTAATAAATCACAGCAACGTGAGGTATCAAACAAAATTAGGCTCGATCCTGAGGCTGACTGAGATAGTTACCTTCCTTTAAAGACCGCTACCAATAAGAGTGTCACATGCCACGTATTTTCTTTGCCAACCACGATCGAACCTGGCGACAAATTAACGTCGCCTAACGAAGGCAAACCGCTACCTTCTCATGTTACGTGGCAGAGAAATCTGTAATTGCCATCCGCATGTAATAGGACGTATGACTCGTATTCCCTAGGAATCTAATTGCTATTCGAAAAGCAATAAATTGGACCGATGCCTCAGGAGAATAGTGCATAAGGCCTCTCCCCCTATTCTGAAGGGCCGGGGGAATCAGAAGATCTTCCTTTTCCCCCGTCAATTTTCCGATCGATTGCCTGCTGTCTCCCTTCACTTAGCCCTAGGCATCGGATAAACAATGCAGGAACACCCTCTCCAGCCACACCCACCTTCCTCATCTTCCAGTACCCCAAACCTCATCCCTACTAATTGATGGGAATTATTTGCAAAATGACGCAACCGGGATAATTAGAAAATTTGGAATGATGGATCCAACGCAACGCAGGATGGCTCATGAGAAATTCCGGCTTTTTTTTTTCAACAATCGACCAACCATGCTGGGCCTTAATGAATTTTGAAGCCGACAACACGTGGGCCATTTTGGGAGCGTCGGATACCGTAATACACAAGTGCGGGGGAGAAAAGTTATTAGTTTTTCTTGGGTCACATTCCAGGGTGATGAACACTCCAGTGAATTATTTTTGCTTTGTAGTTGTGTAAGTGTCGCGTTATGTCTTCCAGGCAAGAAATGGTCACATAGCAACAAGTTTTACAGGCGCGATATTAAGCCAGGTCCTAATTTGAAATCAGTCTGACAGAGAGCTCTGGAGAGCGGTAATAACTCTCGTCAGCTCAATCTCAGCTACTTCTCATTTGCTTTTATTGGCAACTCTTCCCAAACGATTCCATCTCCCAGCGACAATGAAGACGACTTATGACGATCACCATAGCCACGATAATTAATCGAACTGGCAATTCCTTTTTTTAATGCCTTTAGGTCGCAAATAACTTACTCCTTATCGAGGGCGGTTACATTTAATCTGCTCTTATTTAACAATGACGACCATATCTCAGCCGTCCTTGTAGTTGGGAGCAAAAGGTCTGCCAACTTCTTTGCAATTACACAAATGGCATCAATCTTGATAACAAATGTATACGAGTTTGAGCAGAAAAGCAGGGTTTGAACGGGTACTAAAAATCGGTGGCCTTAAAGAAATGGAAGGCATCAGATTGGGAAGAGTTCCATTTGTCCATGGGAAGAAAAGACCGCGGCTGTCAATATTCCATCCGCCATTTCTCCGTTGCTCTATTGTTCACTCTTGAGGGATAGCTAGAGGGAACAAAAGTCGCTGACGAAATGAGTTGTAATGTCAGAACAGTAATGAGGAGGTACTTTAATTTCGAGCAGTGGTCACAGGGTTGGTTGAGGAGCATCAGGTCTGCTTGTCTTTGGCAAACTCTCCAAGCATGCGGAATGTATCCAGCTTGAATGAGAAGGTAAAATCATTGGCAACTGCTGAAGATTTCCCCTTTGATGGCCGTTTTCTGGTGTTTTTACTGCTTGGCGCATTCTTGAAGGGGATCCCAGAATGTGCCCCCTCTCCGCTGGGGCAAAAGAATGCGGGCTGCACCATGCGCCTCATTTCTTAATTTGGTATTCCTTTCAGCGCGCGGGTAGGTCCCCAGCTGGAGTAGGCCCAAAGAAGAAAAAATAAAGAGAAGAAAAGGAGGGGGAAAAATCCTGGTCGTAGCCTTCCGCCTTTCTACATTATGCAGGCAGCGAAGGGAGCCTGATTATGAACGGGGAGAGACCTCTCGCCATTCACTCAGCCAAGTCAACAATGGTAGGAGACGCCACTGCTGCCACTCGTCTGCGCTGCCTGCACCCTACCGGCTATTTTGGGCAAAGCACGCACCCATCGGGGGTGGCCATCATCCTTCTTCTGCCACATGGAGCAACTTGCAAGCCATTGTGTACGCCAACAAACGCTGGCTGCCTGGTGTACCCACCTTGACGCAGTATATTATTAGCCAATGTTCAGTGCGGTTGTACACGGATCGCATGTTCGACTCGAATTAACCACACCTCGAGTAACAAGGCTGGTGGCACCGACAATAAGGGTAAGGTATCGTGGTTCGAAAACATTATACGGGGATGAAAGGCTGGCAACAATGAGGGTATTCCAGAAGCGAAATTGACTGACTGGTGTGGTCGGGCTAGAGGGCATTATGCTTCGATGACCATCAGATCGATGCCGAGGACTTGCATGGCAATTGATGGCCGTTGTTGCCATAAGGAGGAGAGGATCCGGCGGAGGGGAAACTCTTCTGCAGCTCTTTTCTTGTTTCCCCTGCCCGCAGCTGAATTGCTTCAGACTGTTGGGTTCTCAGGACCCCATTTACACCTAACGTGGCACGAATAAACGACTTGGCGTAAAACTCCTCGGGACAAAAAGGGGAAGGATCCTGGGATCCTGGGGAATTACATGCTAGGTACTACTGTAGGCGGTGCAGGATTTTGTCTCTCTCGGAACGTTGCAGACTCCCGGTTAATGAGCTGCTGTGCTACATTTGCATACCCTACCGGCTCTCGCTCTGTCTCGCGGGTACATCTTTTCTTTTCCTAATAACCGTGTGTGCAGTAACTGCAGTAATCACTCCCTGCTCGTACTATGTGATCCTGCGAATCCAGTTAGAACTACTGCTAGAGAAGGACTGTTGCGGGTTCTATAGCTGCCGGCTGTCATATACAGTGTAGTATTATAGCTAGGAGGAATTGATTGAATCGGCCTGTATAGTCAAGTGATCGGATGGGAAATAGCTCCTTGGAAAAGGGAAGTATTTCTCGTCCAAACGTTAATGGGATATTGACCGCGGAATCGTCGACTAGATTAGTTGGGCCGGATTAGTCGATTAATCGTTAAGGATACCGCGATACCAAGTGGGTGAAAGCAGCAGTAGCAGCAGCGTCTCAATCGAATGACTCTAAATGAGTGTAAGAATTCACGTGCAGTAGTAGTGATTCCCTGTGACTGAATTCCAGCCAGTAGCTTCTGCTGCTAGAGCGTTACCGAGAATGGCTCCAACCGTTTTCAGAGATAGGCCTAGCACCCATTCCGCTGCGAGTAATCAGAAAGGCAAACCAAGTGCGCTCATTACAGCCCCCAACTTGATCCTTGTTAACCTGTTATGCGCACACACATCAACAGTTGAAAAAATATAGTATATGTACGAGCAACAAAGCCGCAACCCCGGAATAACGAGCCGAGGTAATCTTTTTCAGCGTAATCCTTGCTTCTCCGTAACGGTAATTTCTAAACACCACAGTCATATTTGAGAATCGGATAGTGCAGCTTAGCCAAAGGACAATATGATGATTGCTGCATTTGTTCAACTTGGGGCAGCACTACAGAAGAACCGGGGGCATATATTTTTAGACGGCGAAAAGCAGCAGAGCGACGTCATTACTGCGGTTTTAGGTCGGAAGACTTTGGATAGCAAGCCGAATTATGCGAATCCGTACAGAGTTTTCCCTTTGAAGACTGCAGTTTAGTTCCCACTTTCCTTTGACTTTTGGAAACAGAGCGTCGCCTTGGTGATGAGAGAAATGAACCGAGACTTGGCGGAGTATACACTCGACTACAGCCGAATCGTATCAATACTTGGCCTGGGCAGGCAAGAGCGATTCCAACCCCCCCGAGTTTACTGCCCTGAAAATGGCCTGTCATTACGATTGGAAATTTGGATTCTCAAGAAGTGGAGCCCAGCTCGGCAATCTGTGCCGATTCCATCCCTGGGACTACAATAACCAGGAGTGATTTGAAGGCCATCTCACTTGGCAGAATCGTCCATCAAATCCCTTGGCAACACGAACAAAATATTATTTGTAAGCCGTCATGCATAAACCTGCACCATTTCCATCCCGGGGAGTCAGGCTTGACAAAATCGCAGCCCTGAAGCTTCCCTTATCCTATTGGAGCGTGAAGTCTGATTTTTGCCAGCAGACTGAGACTGACTGAATATTATTTCAGAAGGAGACTGAACCCGTTTTCAGTCGGGCCTAGCCGCCATTTTGTGCGCTGCTCAAGTGCGCTCGTATGACCCTTGACAAGATACAGGTTTTCCCCCTCCCTAGCGCTTAATTATGTCCTCATTTATGGCCCATAATTATTGTGCTGCGTGGTAAAACTGGCCAGCTTTGTGCCTACCTGCTGCAACAAGTGAAGCGCGACAGCAGGCTGCGTTCAGCAAACTCTTCCTGACGACCAAGCACACGCCACTCGATATTTAATTGACACCCATCCATAGCATCCTTTTGATCTGGCACCAAAGGTCATTGGTTATGCAGCTCAGCGCATCGTCCACCAGCATGAGGACTGGCCGCATGAAATGAATTCGTTTACGCTTTTTAACAGCCCCAAGTATTTTCCTCCCCCGACTCATATTTCATGAGTGTCTAATGTCGGAAGCGCTGCAAGCTTATCAGTCCCATGATTTATGCCTCGTGTTTGCGGCGACCTCATAAAAAAAGGACATGGTCCAGCCATAATATGGTGCGCATCACCTGGCAGTCAAACATAGGAAGATTTCCACAGCATCAAAGTTTGTTTCTACCATATCCAACCCTACTCACTTTTCATCTCCCATCCCAGCAGCTTGCAGTGGGCATTTTCATTTCCCGCGGTATAAATTTCTATACCAAATGGAGGTCTTAATAGGAGCCACTGTACGAGGATCCTAATTACAGTAGTATACCTGGACCTGCAAGGGGAGCCGGTGATTAATCGCCCAGCTTTTGCAAGCAGTGGACAGGTAAACATATGCAGTACAATTAATAAATAACGGATGGGACCTGATCAACGTCCGTGATTTGCAGACCGGTACAAAATTGGGCGGAAAAGGAGTGAAAGCCTGCGCTTCCCGCAACTTAATCAGTTGGGACTTATAATTAGTACACACACTCGGCGAAACGTGGCCTCAACCAGACTTTTCATCCGGCACCGGAGCCACCGGGGGCTTGGGAATGATTATTGCCGGAATGCTTCGAGTCACGCGACTCCGGCCCAGCAATGGATGACCCATCCGGACCAAGCTGACCGGAGATGATACGGACCACTGACTTTTAGGAAGGTCATGCAGGTCTCCAATACAACTTCACGACAACGCTTGCTTGATTTTATTGACTACTCAAGCGGCCGGACACGGTACGATACTTGGTGTCGGGAAATGTACAGTAACTGTACCACAAAAAGCACGAACAAACACAAACTTTCGTTTGGTTGAATAAAGTACTGCTGAGTGGTAAGACCGTAGAAATGAAATTTCCCATTTTTATAGCCTCTATTATTATAACAAAAGAAACATCAATTATGTATGGGTATAAATGTGCAGGTTGTAGCTCGTGAATGTTTAAAATCTGATTGTGCTATAGGCATGACTCAAATATTAAAATTAGTGCTACGCCGCCTATTCACGTTTTATTCTATCATAGCACACCCTCTGATTAAAGACAAACCAAGCAGAATTCGGCTTTCCAAGTGTGTCAGTGACGCATATGGTAAACACTGCTATTTTTGCCTCGAAGTGGCCCGAGCTTCCACGCTGTTGATAGTTAAAAATAATAGTGATAGCAATTTGTAGGTTCAAAATAAATATTCACACTCCCTCCCTCCTTGGGCGTCGTAGCGGTCCTGCATACCGGAGAGGAACAACGGACTACGGATCAATGCTTGCTGAATAAATGTTTCAGGTGAGTGACAAAGGGTTCCAGGACTCAGGTACTGTACCTCTGTCCCTCTATTTCCCTCTCTCAATCGGTGCACGTACCGCAGGAGCTAGCGTATCACATAAAAAGCGAATTAAATAAGAAAACAGCTATTCTGAAAGGCGGTCAATAAGGGCAGGTTAGAGGTCTCCCCTCTTTCCTACAAAACATGGTGGACGGTAATGTAGAGGGCCAGTGTACCAGTTAAACTTTTACTACATCCTAAGGAACAGGAGAATGCTGGACTTGGGGAACATGCCAATGTCTCCATTTCCTCACTGATGGTCACTGGGCTTGTGGCATGCCTGTGCCACTTCAAAGTCACAAAACGGACTTTTAGCGCGGTCAGTGTTTCATAGCATACGTGGTATTCGAGAGTCGGCATTACATCGGTTATCGCGACATAGGTTAGTCACGCACGTTGGGGACACATACAACCATCGTTTTGTTGGCGGGTCAACCGGTTGAAACTTGCATTATTCTGTGGCCGGAAAATCCGGCCAAATTTGATCCCCATAGTCTGACCGGAGCCTGCAAAGTAGACGATAGTAATTTCATCCCCAATGAGAAGTTTAACGGTGCTGGGCATACGGAGAGAGCTACGTTCATTTGCGTATGATGTCCCCAGAACGGATGTGCGCGGAAGTTAGGCGCGCATGTAGGTTGGAAATACTGGGGTGTCACCTGGAGAATGGTCATACTGCAAGTGATAGTTTTATGACGCTGTTAGGGATAAGTCAGCAGTACAGTGCAGGGCAGTGCAACACCGCTATGGGTAGCTGCACATAATGCGCCATGAACTGCAAGTTTCGAAAGGCGATTTTGTGCAGGCCTCCAATGCACAAGCACTCCCAGTGTTCTCTTGCATGTGGCGCATTGGGGGGTCGGGTGGGGTCAAGGGGGGTGGGGGGGGGGGGGGTGGATCGATTGACACTTGAGTTCTCCAGTCATGTGTCCACTTCGTACTAAATAAGCAGAGGACAGGATGGCAAGGAACGGCCAGCACATAGGCTCGTTCATGCCTCTTCTGACATAACTGACGGATCATTTATTGTCAATCACTTCCTCATCTCCAAACTAACGGCGTTTGGGGAAATTGAATCAGCCTAAGAGGAAACTAGCTTTTTCAATCCCCGAGTCAATTCATAGGGTCGGTTCGTCGGGTGGTGTGCCCTTGTTGCAACCCACTTCATTTTTAGTGGCCGTGTTTGAGTACTGTAGATCAAAGACAAGATGCAGTTAATGCGTTAACTTTAATGGGATTTGATCGACCAAAAAGAGGTTAAGCTATGGGATCTATAGCATTATACGACACTATAAATTTTTAGTAATATTCGGAATTCCATTAACCTGTGATTAAATCTGTCGGTTGTGATATCGCAATCCTTTGATCTGTACCCTGTCTCTACTCTAGTGATGGGGACCCCCGAACCTTTGTCATTATAGACTTTGCACCTAGCTCTCCAATTAAAAAGGACAGCTAGGTGAAAGCTCCATTACGTACAAAAGTGCAGCACATGCGAAGAACCTGCACCACATTTGCAAAAAATCAAGCCCAGCTATCCCACACGATACTGAGAAAATAACTCTTTAACTGTCCACTCTCACGCACACGACACGAATCGCCCAAAGTGACCAGCATGCATGACAAATATTCAGGGCACCGCAGTCCAACTCATTACTGCAACTACCCCAAATCTGTGCAGACATCCTCCGTACAAAAAAAAAAAAAAACCATCTCCAGCTCTTGCTGACACCAGCCCGGTACTTTTGCAACAACATGTAGACACGCTGGGAATTGTTTCCAACGAGCCAGCAATCTCGCAGGCCGGGAAATAAAAAAAAGTTAAGGCAAACTTGTGCCTTTTTTGTGCCCTGAATGGCAATCAGGGTTTGAAGCCACCACACCAGGGGTAGCAGCCATTGGTGCCATGGACTTGTTTTTGAAACCCCCGGTCCAACTTTTGCTCCCAATACGTCTGGCCGACGGTGGTGGTGGAGGGGAACAAGTGCCTCTCTATGGATGGGGGTCGTTAGATGGAGTTCTCGGGCCTAATAAGCCTAAATCCCATCCATTTCCTACCCTAAGTGCTTTTCCCCGGCTGATGTGGAGCACTTGGAACGCGCGGGCGACGCCCAAGCGCCTTCTTATTACCTCCGCCTACAAGCCAGAAAGAAGATGCCAGCTCGACTGCCAAAGCTCAATTCCAGCACCAGAGGGGACGGGGGAGAACCGGGGAGGAAGGGTGGGGGATATATATGCCGATTTCTCCAATTTCGGAGGAATATTTGAGGCAAGTTTCCCCGAGACTCAAATCTAAGCCTGAATATTCCCCCTTGCTACTTGTGCCAGATTATCGTGACTGCATGAGAAAACCCCCTCTCTCTCCCACCTCCTTGATTCTCCTCCGTCCCCTTATTTCACTTCCTCCATGGCGTCAAGAGAGAGACGGAGGGAAAATACATGGTCTCACCTGCTGCTGCAATAATTCAAGGCGAATGTCTTCTTTTCCGTCCACATTTTTCTTATTGCTCATTAAAACAGGGGGGCAGATTTTCATTACTGCAGGGTGTTGCTTGTAACTTGTTTGGGTAGATATCTTCATTACTGGCGGTTCAGCCTGAAGCAAGTCGCACGTACACAACAGCCTGGAGATATATTCACACCTTTCTTAGCCGCGGGTATAAATTATTATTGATCATTTATAATTATTACTCATCAATTCTTTATCCGCTAACTCCTCAAGGATTATTGGCGATTTTCTCCCAAAATTTCAGGAAGACGTCACTCACAAACAGGTTGGATAAACCAGACTTGAAGCACCATCTTGGGTTATCAACACTCAGCATAATTGCACCGGATCCATGGGGATTTCAGCTGAATATTATTTGACAAAGCCTGTTATTTAGGATGTAACCTGCTTAAAACTTTGATGGAGGCAAGTATTTGTCTGGAAGCCGCTGGAACCGCATTCAGTTGGAAGCGCACCTCTCTTCTGCAGATTCCTGGATTCCCCGGAATTTCGCCTCCCGAATGATTCCAATCGAGTATTTGACTCCTAGTTTGCAAATGCCCCGAGTCACTGAATCTAATCCTTGTTTTCATCATGCATGACGACGGTTAACCAGTTGAACAGCCTTACAGTCTTTTGTATTAAAAATCTCTGGAATTTCCACCAGTGACAGCGCGCTTATACGACATTTCCATTCAATAATTTCGGTGCTTGAAGGAAAGAGTGAAGCATGTAAAAAATACATTCCGTTTTAATGCTATATTAGACATTGAAATGATCAAGTTCCTCGGAGATGTCTACTTCAACTGCAAACTTGAAAACAACCGAATATATAACTCCTCCAACTCTCCATCTACAGTATATACTGTAAAAGAGTTGTTGACATACTAGGTTATTCTATTTGCTGAAACGGCACATTCACCATAGCTCAGATACTTGTTGGTTAAATCTGGCACATAAACATAATCCAAAGCGCGGTAAAATATACAGTATAAGACAGTCGGATATACGGCAAAGGCACGTTCACTCTCTAGCTTGAACACAAAGTTGTCACACAATCCTCCGCGCATATTGCGACTTCTTATTTACTGCTATCTCCGCATTTGTGATCCCAAACAGAAGCGAGAAGAAAAAAGGGACAAGGCGTGGATTCAATTTCCTGCCAAGGACCTGGCATTGGATGCGGAGACCTCCCCTCACAAAAACGCCAATAAAGAATCGTTTAAGATCGCTCCGAACCATAAGTAAGCGAACATAAATAATTCCGAAAATGGAACCAGGCTCAAGTTTTTCCCTGCATGTTTGATGAAACTCCCCCGTTTTTCAAACACACGAGTTTATTGGCGCATTTTTACTCGTGCTGGACCCCCTCCCCCTCCCCCCATATACAGCTCCGTTTATGTCTATCATTCGACTCTCCAGACATTTCCGGAGCTCTACGAGCTGCCAAGACGGGGCTCGGACTGCTTCATATCCCCCTGTAATGTGAATCCCCGTCCAGCAACACACATAGGACGTTTCAAGAAGGTGGGCAGTGATCATCAGTCACGTTTTCCCATCGTTTTCATAGCCATAGAGTATTAGAAATGGAGCCGGGTGAAAGTGACATAAAATGAAGGTGCAACCGGGAGCTGTACAAAGCGGGGTCCAAAGCCGTTCCGGGAGGCAAGCTGCATGCGGCCATAGCAAATGGCGATGAAAGGCACACGGGACCCCCCCCCCCCCCCCCCCCCCCCCCCCCCCCCCCCCCCCC
>KZ537979.1:62613-154507 GCA_000934665.2 Catajapyx aquilonaris
GGGGGGGGGGGGAAGGTGTCATCAGTGCAGAGTGGGGTTGAAAGCTTTTTTACCAGCTGGAGTACAGTGGGGGCATACGTGGAAGAGAACAGTGAAAATATTTTAACTCGGAAGAAGGATTTCTCCGGCTCTTTGGCGCATACCAAGGGAAAATGGCTGGCCGAAGCTCTTTGTAGATATTCTGGTGTGGAAGAGTAGAAAGGGCATCAGGTTGTATAATTAATCGATTCCACGCTTCCAACCTCCAGATGGGATAGAATAGAATCCGGCTGACAGAAAAGTTGCCACAGCCACGGCGGTGTCGGCAGTTCCTTCTAATGGAACCTGATGTGAAGTGAGCCGTACTGAAGGACTTTTGGCCAAAGTGTTCCCCGATCCAAATTCAATGTCTTGCCGAACGCCCGCCAGCGGTTCCAAACTCGACTGTGAGCATACACCTAGTTCGAGCTCAGTTCGACCGATAAGGAGCTTGCCACCATCAAGGGCTAATGCTATGAACAACAGTCCATTTCTGGCAAAGGTCGGGATTGGTTCCATTCTGCTCATTTTTTTTGCAAACTTTCAGGCCTACTATCTGATAATTTAGCTATTTAGTTCATGTTCACTGCAGAGAAGAGAAACAAGTATATTTTTTGGACGCAAGCAACAAAATGTTTCAACTATACTGTCAAAAGCCCCTAGTGATTGTTTTGTACATATTAAAAGTTTGAAGAGCGAAAAGGTTTTGCCCTGTGTAGACTTGCAAAAATGCGTATGCTGAATGAGCAGAACGAGCCGACCAACCGGGGGGGTGGTGTCATTAGCAGGATTCCCATATAGGTACAGTACATAGCTGTGTGTAACTCTTGCCTTTTGCTGGTGTGCCCGCGAGATTCCCGGGACTCCATCTCCTGTCATTTCCACAGCGGTTACCCAACTGTAGCGTACAAGTTTACCTGCAACGGGGGCCAGCTTCATATAAAACCGCGTGGCTTTGTTGGTGGAGGGCACTTTCAATCATCCAGGTGGATTTGACTTTCCATTACGGGATTTCACCGATGATATCGTTAGTTGGAGGCTATGTTTCTGGGAGGCACGTAATGGGGCTGTCGCTTTACACACATTTTCTGCATATACATATTTTTTATACCCTTGTCCCTCTGATCAACTCGATATAATCCGGTCGACAAATTCAAAGTGAAACAGCGAACCAGCAGAGAGACGCAATCCAGCCACAGTCAACCACACCGCAGGTAGTGTGTGCACCGTGAAACTATGGCAACAACCCCTAATCCAACCATCGCCATTTTGACTTCCCTTGCTGTGCACCGCTTGGGGAAACACATTCAACGCATTTCTTGCCCAGACACAACGTCAAACACGAAGGCCTATACAGTATAACATATAGAGTATCGGGAAATTCCCGGTACTGTGTACTGCTCCGGGTGACTAGGATGGCATGCACCGTTTGGTGACGCAGGACATAGCCATGATTATGCTGAAATCCCGATGTGTTCAAATCCCACCACGCAGCTTCCGATCGGATTATTGCTGTCCCAGCTGTCAAATCTTATCAGATGAGCTTGTTTCACGAAATAGAAAAGTATAGAGAGCGGGATTAGCTGGAAACTTTAATTATGGAGTTGGTTTTGACTGGCTCGCGTTGGATTAATTACACTAAACCGTGGACGTGACAATGGGAATACCGGCAACAAACAACGCGTGTGGAAATGAGAATCTACACACGGTGCGTTTCCGAAACCACAGGGTTTAAAAATACAACCCAGTACGAAGGGTTGGGGTGTCATACTCTTGCATCTTCGTCTGCTCCAGAGGGATTACTAATGCAAGCCGGTTTAGTTCGCAAAAGTTTGGTATCTGCTTGTTAAAATTTCATTACTCGACTTGCCATGGGAATACCCCCAACTCGCTCCAAAATTCGTTGTTCAATACCAGGCGTTGCACGCAAAAATAAATACACCCTCCAAGCACTTGCACCAAGAGGGTACTTGAACCCTGAGATATCGAGAGTGACCCACTCAGAGATAAGCACACCATTTACAAGTAGCTGGATTCAGACTTGCAGGGAGGTTACACGACAAGTAGTACCGTCGATATAATGGCAACTCGCGCGCTAACAACAAGGAAGGAAGGCGGAGCAGGCAGTAGTCCTTTAGGGAATTTTAGGAGGTGAGAGCCCAAGCACTTGCACGATTTATAGCTGGCCAGCCTTGCAGTTGACAAGCAAGACCCGTGGGGACCGCCATTTTCAAGCTGCCTCCGTCCCACTTGCCAAACTGTCACTGGATGACGCAAAATTGCGCCAAGTCCAACTCCGGCCTAACTTGTGCACTTTCGCAATCTAAAGCGTCTCGGACGGGGACAGCCTGGCCTGCGAGCAAACGGATAGCCTATGTTTTATGAACTTACTTGGGGATGAATGGCCATCGACACTATAACAAATAACTTAGTTGCACCAACCTAGCCCAATTGAGTACCGGTATCTCATTACTAAATTTCGGCACAAAATTATTGGAGAATCTATAGAAAAGGCTGGATCACCACAGTCGACCTGACACGATTCAAACTTTGAACCAAGTGCGGCAAAAACGCCCAATATGAAATTACCTTCCTACTTCCCCCTCCAGCATCCTCCCCTATTTTGGTGGTGGGGGGGGGGGTGTTCGGTAGCCGAGGTTCATCACATCAGAAACAAGTCGAGTGAAATATCAGGTGGCTTCCGCCTGGCTTGGGCCTCAGAAAAAACCAGGAGTGCAAGGACGACGAAGCAGGGGGAGGGGGGGGGGAGGGCTTTGCCTGCAAAACTGTTTGTCGGGATGTTGCTGGCAAGGCGGGGATTTCTCTGTGCCGAGGTGCAAAAGAGACGGATGGGAGACACGTCGGATGCTTGAGAGGAACGGAAGAATTCCTCCAACACTATTTGCATGGGAATGGGTGGGTGGATGCCTCTTGGGAGATTCAGATTTGCCGGTCAGGAAATGCGGGAGCGAGCAAGGTCGCGCGGATTCGCATGGTGTCGCGTTGGGTCGCATGGCGCCAAGTCACGCTTCGGGTTGCCACGTGGCAGAAAGATTCAGTGGTGCCCCGGTTAAAGGTCGGCTTCTTATCGATTGTGCCCATCTTACAAGATTCTGCAAAAATCTGATGTTAATAATAGCCTATAGCTTCAGAAGTCCTGGGAGAAGCCGATAAAAGTGCGGCCAGGTACAAGAGAACAAACGCGGGACTGAGAGGGGCCAAGGGACACATTCCGAATCCTGAAATCGAGACAGTTACAAAGTGGTAGTGCTATTAACCTACTTCCTAGTGCACGCGTAGATCCGCATCCTGCTGATGGCTACTGAGTGTGAGTGTTGCTTATGAAATGCTAGAGAGATTAACTGCGTGGTCATGTATGCTGTCACAAATCAGGAACCGGAATGTTTAAATTATCACTTTTGGTACAGTGCAACAGTTGAGCGGCCACGAATAGGCCATATTGTCAACGCAACTATAAAATATGTCGCAGTCAAAGTCGAATCCATTCGGCTGTAACATTCAATCCGAGTTATATCGTTTTTTTCGAGTCAATGCAATGGTTGGGGTAGCAATCTTTATATGGAAAGTTTTAAAATCGATGAAACGTTCACATAACTTTTGCCTAAAACGTATATTGCAGGTTGGGCTACATACTCCTTGCCTGCTTTCAGAATTGTTGTTATGTGCGTATCTAAGTAATGATAGTGCTCGATTAGTTGCTTAGCATCTGCAAAGCACAAAGTGCCCCAAGACCTACAGCCTGTGCGACTAGTGTATAACAATATGTCCGCCCATACCACGCATTTCACAATGCAATGTGCTCGTGAAATATCGCCCCATTCCTCCTACTCACAGGACTTGGCACCCTCTGCCTCTTTCTATTCCGGAAATGAAAAAGCAAAGGTGGAGAAGAGATTCACAGTCAAAAATGTAGGCTACCACATTCCAACATTTTTTCCCCTTTAGAGTCTGAACAACATATAACGAGAGCAGGACCTTTGCAGTTGCGAAATGTGACCAAGTTTCAATGCACCGATATTCTTCTACATATGTCATGGTAATTATTCTCTCTTACAGCACGTAAAGAAGTTAATGGTCAAATACCTTCGATTATCTTCAAACTGGTTTATTTTGGACTTAGTGGATTTCTCTTGTATGCACACAATGTCATGTCAATAAGACTGAAATTGTGACATTATGCGTGTCATATTTTGCTGGCACCAATCAACTTGCGGTCGTAACTATTGCCCCTGCGATTCCGTGAAAAGGCAAGGTGCGTGCAAGAATGCAGCAGCAAAAAAGTGGCAAATATTAATTTACTCTGAACAAATGGCCTGTTATAAACCCAGCGGGTGACCAATTAATAAATGCATGACGCTTCAAAAGGCAACCCTATCGATATAGATAAAGCTAAATAAACTCATTACCTTCAAAAAATCCTACCCCATGAAATACCTGGACTGCTGTAGGTACAGTATAATTATTGTGCACTAAATAATAAATACACGCGGTGTCCAACCAGAAATGCAGCCAGGTTTGAAGCGACAGGTCGCCGAAAGCGATAAATTATTCATGCCAACTACGTAAGGTATGAATGCATAGGATTTATCTTCATGTATCCTTGACGCTTTGCATCCTGGACTGGACATATGCAAGTTATGAAAGGTAGCGTGAGCAATTTATAAGTTTCAGCCACCCGCCAATTAAAACCCCTTTTTTGCTCACCCTGTATACAAACCAATTTTTTTAATCCTAAACGAACATAGGTCACACTGCTGATAACTAGGATAATATCAACTCCGGCCATCAATAATATGCATTAAAAACGCAGTCACGTATCAGAGAAGCGTAAAACTACTAGTTATAAATGAGTCTCCCATTGCCAGAAATAGATGTTCAGTCCCTTTGGCCCTTTTCAGCCGACATGAAATGCTATTTTATGCCCCCATTGAAATTGGGTGGCATGTGTACTGTACTTTTCATGAGCGCACATTGTTCAGGCATGACATCGGAATGCGGTCAGATATAATAGGTACAGCATGCTGCTGACATCGACTGACTTATGCACTTCTGGCCACCTCAGGTAGTCTGAATATTTTATCCCCATACTTATTGATTCAGCAATTTTTCAAGCCTGTCCTAATGAATTATCAAGTGGTCATGTTAACCAGATCGGTGATTGTGCACAAGTTCTGGTTAATTATTCTACCTAACCGAGCTGCAATGCTTAGTCTGAACCCAGCCTCACCGCCAGGTGTGAAGTGGGCCAAAGTCTCTGGTGCGACAAACACGAGCAATATTGCAGGAGTGGTAGTCGAGACGGGCAGAAAGATATTGTTGCTGGCTGCCGGCCTAATAATCCCCACCGGCATAGATCTGCAACTAGGCTCGGCCTAGTTCTAGTAGGTAGCAGCGTCGCTCTGCCAGAGCAGCTCAGGCTATTTTGGCAGGGCTATGGGGTTGGGTTGGGGGGGGGGCAGGGAGGGGTAGACAGGCAGGCAGGGAAACTCTCCCGTGTGCAGCCCCAGTCGGCTTGCAATTTTCAAATCGAAGAGAGTGAAACATTTACAAAGCATCTTGGTGGAGCTGCCCCGTGCAGGCGCCGCCTCCCGCAGGGCCTAGCCCTAATTGAGCTACGCTCACAGGAAGAGCCCAACACAGCCTTCCGCTCCTAACTTTTGCTCCCCTGCCCCCATAAAACAAACCCTTTTTTGGGTTTCACTTTTTCCACCACTCTGCTTTTTTTTTACCACTCTCTCTATGCTGGAGGGACAATCCAGTCACTTCTTCAGACATTGGGACAATCACTGAATTCTTCAGACATGGGACAATCACTTTCTTCAGACATTGGGGCAATCACTGACTTCTTCAGACATATGAGCCTTGCGACAATCCACTGTCACTTACAATACTTTCAAAGAACGGTTGGTCAATCCAGTGTCACTTACTACAATTCGGTGACTCCAAGGGATGTCCAGGCACCAGGAGGTTGAACATGACTGAGGAACTTTTGGGTGACGGTGGGGTGGGGGGCCGCCATTTGGCTAGAGAGGGTGGGATTCCCGGGGTGAACAACTTCGGGGTGGCTCCCAATGCATGACACTAAAAATAGGGCCTTGTCTCACTTACCAGAGAGCTGAACACACGGCGCCGGCTCCAACCACGCACACGGCGCTTCCGTTTCACTGCACCCAAAAACTTTGGCCGTTTGCCCCCTTCTTGCGCATAGGGTTTAAGCCTTGTTCATACCATGTGGAAGGGTTCAAATATTGGCTCTTTGAGCAACAGGCAGTGGTACCAGTACGCACAAGACACGATCCTCCGACTGCCTCCCCCGCGGGCGGCCGCACGGGGAGGAGTCTGCCCTGCATCTGGCCTCTTGCCTCCGGTTCCCGACCCTTCCCTACACCAGCCTCGCCCCCAACTCCTTTCCAGACGCGCCACTCTTCTTTCCCCACCCCTAACCCACATCTAAACCACACTTCCTGTCGGAAAAAAGGAGCATGTGATCTCTATACATATGCGTAGTAATCTGAGATACACACTCCCTCTCTGGGATGCGAATATCCATTTCGGAGCCTCCCTTCTGCTCAACGTCTCTATGTGGACGTAACTCGACTTAGAACGAAAAAAATGCAATTAAAATGTGGAAGACACCAACTCTCCGGCGAATATATGAATGCAAATGCGGAGGGAAAAGTTTCACTAAATGAAATTTCCCATGTGCCGTGGTTCGTGACTCACACTCGTATTTTTAGTGCGTCTGCGTTTCCTCAGATGTAACTTGTGTAGGGACTACAAATGCGGTTATTTTAGTTAGTTCCTACAAAATAAAGTTAGAACTTATGAATGGCAGTCGGATATTCTAAACTTTTGGGGCGGAGCGGGGGACGAAAGGTAATAAGGCTGCGCTCCTTTTAAGACGTCCTTTGGATTAATTCCAAGTTGTTTGGCTAATTAATGAGCTGCTTTCCCTCCCCCACCACTAGGACATGCAGTAACAGTTGTAAATTATTCAGCCGACGTAGTGCATATATTTGACATCGGTACTTTTTTTTGTAAGGCACAAATTTGGTCACTGTACTATCCTATATAGTCGGGGTCACACTGCACTGCAGTGAACACTGAGCAAATTCCGTCAGGATTAACTAAAAATATCTTGTGTGAGCAAAGTTGATACAACTCGACTATAATTTTGTTTTACTCGGCCCCGTTCAGTGCCGCCTTCTTCTATGAAAATCAGTATAGGCTTTTCTGGGGCTTTCTCCCACCGCAAATGCTCTTTGGGCCGCGGATTAAAACCCATTCCATACAATACTGTAAATATACCATTCCGCTTACCAAGCTCCACGCGCCGTCGCCCCCTCTTAACACCACTTTTTCTTCATCAGTAAGCATAGAAAAAGCCGTCATGTTATACCTTGTCATTAGGAAAAGTCTGCGCTAGTTCTGCTATAGAAAAAATGCCTGGTTGTTATGCAACAAGTGGATATTCCGAGTCATGCAATATTCTTTGTGGACATTGCATCGGTGCAATATTTCAAAAGAAAAGATCCACTTAGGTAATGAGGAGCTACAGTCGCATAATCCGGATAATTTCACTGACAAGCTCCGTTTTGACTATGCGGCTCATCCTACTATCACCTTTGAACCTACATGTGCGTGTGTGTGTTTGTCGTGTGGAAGGTCGTTGGCATGGCGCAAGAGCCGCACACACACAAAAAAAAGTTTTGCCTCTGTCCCTAGGACTGGCGGCTGACTTGTGCATGAAAAACGGAAGTAGTCACTTGGCCCGCTGCAGTGAAACATTATTTTGCAACCAAACTTTAACTTCAAGCGGAGTTTATGGCGCAAACGTGAGCGCTACTCATATACACAGAAAGCTCGGCCACACATCGTTTGAAGCCCATCCTATGCACTTGACACTCCTATATCCAGAAAGTCGTGCGTGAACCGCATGACCACTTGACCTGTCAGGTGACATGTTCCTACGACATCATCAGTCGTCTCTGCCACCTGGCGGAAATTCAGCCCAAGCCCAGAAATGGATCATTGTCCCGTCCTCGGCTTGTCAAATCTTCCGTCGCGAGGACATTCGTTCACCGCAAATAGAAGCTACCTTTTATACGCATTCATCCGATAGCGTCGGTAAGCTTTCAGAAGCTTTCAGGATTCTATCTGTCATCTCTGCCACATTTCCCGCCAAGCAGCTGCTGCCCCGATGTTCTTAAATGCTCCATCGGCTGTACGGGCCACGTCTACCTGATTCTTGATCGCGGGTTTGATCCTGAACTCTGAAAAGCCAGTCTTGATCCGGCAGCTACTGTCAGAGAGATATCTCAAGACGTAACCCAACCACCTAACCGGATACATGACACAAGGTCATAACTTGAAAACACGCTTATAGAGGCATTATTAGCGAGGGGTTATTGAGGCTAGCTCCCACGACCGCTCGTAAAGGGACTGCAATGGATTCATCACGGCGAATTGGACGGGAAGGACATACCGCTTGCGACTGCTTGCCTCCATAAAGGTTGGTAATTCCGAATCGACCTCGCGGAATGGTGGGTAGAGGTAGATAGGCTCCGTTTATGATGTTGTGCATGTGGAAACTAAAACGTACCATACTGCAAACCAAACGTCATTAGCACTTCGTCAGATTTCATGTGTTAGGTCGGATGCAACACACACACATCTACTGTATAGTCAAGTTGTAGGTTTAGCCCCAGTATTTTGTGGCAGAGAACCGGCTTACAGGTGCCATGACTAGCGAATTTGCAAGAGATAAACAGAGCCTAGCCCGCACAAACCACGTCCTGTGCGGAGTCTGGCTACTTAATTATTATTAGGTCGGTCTAGGTCCTTCCGTTTGGAATCACAACCGCAACGTCTGAGGTTGTGTTTCGTGCAGAAATTTCCACATGCAACACAACAGACGCCGGAAGTTATCATGTGGCCCTAGGGCGACTCACTCATTTTTACCTCAGCATATACTAATCAGCCGTTTAGTCTGAAGGTGGCCAACATGCTGAACAAAGCAGACGGCATTAGAAACTTTACTCAAATAATCAATTCCGATCAGAAACGGAGGCGGCAGTTTATGCACCCCTCTCAGATTCTCCGATAGATTGTGTAAGTTTCTATTTTTTTTTTCTCTTTCTCTCTCTTCTTCTTCTGTTCCTCTCCGATGTTGGAAGTCTAGTAGATTGTCTGCTTAGGGCTAGTTCCTAAAGTGGGGGTGGCTGCCTGCCTAGTTGAGCGCCTTCCCAACACCCTGCTCCTCCACCTCCCGCCATCCATGCTCACCAATTTACAAGCCCCTTGGCATTTGGAAAGCTCTGCGGTCGTTATCTGCTACGGATTCCAAATTCAGCAAAATTCCCCTCGATTTTCTGAGGTGGGAAATCCTAGAATACCAATTTGCTAGGCTGGCTGTCTGCTTTCGCTGCCTGCTGGAAATACACAACATTGGCTCTAATGGCAATTCCCATTCAATCGTGTGCTAAGTGCGATTTATTAAGTTTCTAGCGATAAAGAGGCGGGGTGCAGGATTTATAGCTGGGCTCGTACAATGTTCTGCATAACTTTCTGAAGGTTGGGTAGACGTGATAATAATGACTATTACAAGGCTGAGTACTATACAAAAGCAAAATATTCCGGCTGCTCTAGGGTTAATTGCGACTCATCCAATATAATTGAATCGCACTGTCAAGGCGTACTCGCTAAATAAACGCGCCGCATTCATATGTCATGCTGGAAGGAAAATGCAGGCAGCACTTTTTCTACCTTGTGCAACACCAGGTTGCAACAAATTTGCACCAAAATTTCCTGAAAGAAAGGTGTGAAATTTCCATGCACGAAAGTGATCAGCCGATCATCATGACAGGTCCGATGTAATCTTCGTCGTGATGCGTCACATGAAACAAATTTTTGCGGCAGAATAACCTCCCCTTTACGGATGATCGAAAATGAGCGGTGACAAGAGATGGGGTGGGATGTTGCTGGGGGTGGGAGCAGAGTGGGGAATGGGGTAGGAGGAGATGGGGAGGGAGGGAGGGGCCAGGGAAGAGAAATAACGCGATTTTCCGCTCGCCTACCTTCGCAGCTCTACAAAGGCCTTCCTGGGAACTTGCCACCCGTCGGCATACAACCCCGGGGAAATCAGACCTGCAACAGATAAAAAGCAAATGTCAACATTACCAACTCATAATAAAAGCACATTTTTCATGGCAAGGCAAGTGAAAGGGGGGGAATTCTGTCCTGATTCAGTCTGCTCATTCTTTTCCTCCCAGTTGTGAGTAAACGGACTCTGTGTTTGTGTAAAAAGGAAACGGTACTTTTGCGAATCTAGTGGCGGATTATTTAGAGAGAAAGAGGGCGACAGAGAGAATAAATAAGCCAGAATTCTACTGGTGAAAATATTTCCGGGTGAAAATATGTTGTGGGCATACAGTAAGTCCAAAAAACCTGTTTTGAAATAATCCTTGCACTTGTTTACATACAGAAAATCCTTTCTTTCTGGCTCATTATGAATCGTTAGGACTAAAAATGGACTTCTCCAGGCGATATAGCATCAAAAGGCTACTTAATAGTGTAAGAACTTCCGAAAGCGGACTTACTTGTTAGTGGATTTCTCCTGTATGCCCACAATATTAGCTATCAAGTTCTATTAAAATAAAACCGATTTCGCATCGTCTCTATTGTACCCAGACACAATGAGGCATACAGTGCATGCAACATAGTTAGTAGTAATGTTGTCTAAATTCATGATGAAAAATTTATCGTGTAACGCTCTATGCGCCCGTTATTTTATTCATAGGATATAAATAAATAATCAGCTGCATTCATTCATACACAATTACTGCTTCCTGTATGCTACGAGGATCTTTGTTGTATGCGTTTTTACTATTTATTAGCTGAAATTAGCGGGGCCATTTCTGTGTGATGCTTTCAACATTTAGGCGGACTATGTGCAGGAATTACTGGTTATTGTCCAAAACCTCAATGGTCCAGGCGACATAAATTAAAGTCGACTAAGACGAACTTTACGTTCGGGAACAATTTAAATATTTAATAGTTCGCCTTAGTGCGCCCGAATAAACCACCTTCCATCACATTGCGGTTACTCTAGTAGACACGCCTTCCTCCGCAATGACACACTGATATAGGTCTATTCGGACGCGAATAAAATGTTAAACCACGAGCATGTAAACTTCCCTCTTTTCGACATGATTTAAAGTTCCGTCTCTCGTAAAAATTTACGAACGTAGGTGACAACGCCATAAAAATTAACTCGGTGGAAACTAGCGCATTTTGCTCCACCCTCCTTTCTGGTGGGAGCAAATTGCAACACTGGCAATCTCACCCAAAATATTCTGTTACTCACACGTGGCCAATTAGGCAAGTTTTTTTGTCCATCTCCCTCGGATGGACTCCCCAGACGCATTTCCCGTGGTCTGCCATTGCCACAGTACAATGCTACATTCTCAACTATTTTTTACCCCAGCACCATTCGCAGTGTTCCAAGCATCCGGCGATGCCCCTTCCTTCCTCCCACGTGCACCATTCACAACAATGGAGGCGAAACATAATTATGAGCGTCTGTCCAGAGGGCACTGGGGCTGGAAAAGGTTCATCCTGACAGTACAGCAACCCATGAAGCTCTCTTGTGTCGCGGTTGGTGCATGTCGCAGGGGCACATCCCTGATCCGACCGCGTCTATAGGATATTTGCTCAGCGAGAGTTGGGCTGAACTTACTCCATTGTCCGGAAGAGGCTGCTAGCACACGCACTCTACTCCCAGATTCTCCAAGAGACGAGAGAGAGGATGGAGGTTGGTGGTTCACGAACTTAAAGCCATCTCCCTAATGACATTTTGCTTATCTCGGGAGACGCACAAGTGACTGAATTTCGGGACCGTTAACTTTGCATGCTGTAAGTGAACGAAGGTCGTTCCGGAAGCATGGGCGCCTGGCGGAAACTCCAAAAGCTACAGGATGAAGTAGTTTTAGGCCCATCCTGGTACAAGATTTCCGCCAGCATCAAGAGCCTTCTTTTCCTTTTCTCCTTGCCCTCTTAATTTCTGCGCGTCCTAATTGCAATCACAACGGAACAACCTGGGACTAAGTGCTCCTTTCACTCCCCTGTGATAACCGAATCCCCGCTTTAAAAAGTCTCCTTGATGTGAGCGGAATAGACAAGTCATGGGGCACAAACCCAGAAGGTTAAACACGATTAGGACATCGACGGTCACACCCCATTACTCTCTTAGCAAGTGGCGCTAGTCTTGGCGTGACTAATGCTTTAGGCCATGATACGGATGTAGCCAAAGCTCAACACTGATAATTCGAGTCTAACTGCCATTACTTTGAGTGCTTGCACTGGTATAGGGTTTATCTTTGTACACTACTGCTGTTTGTCAATCAGTTAGGGTCAGGCCATGTGCTGAAGTTCTTTCGAGTGCCACAGACATTTATGGGAAATCGAGTGGGCGGTCAAGCAAATCGGGTTGTGCGGGAGGTCAAGTGAGGGGTCACCTACCTAAAAAATGGGGCGACCATCGAACGACTCCTGTACGTGTAATGAAAATCTAGGGAAGGGCGAGCAGGGCTGGTGTTGCCTTCAATATCAATGGTTGGTTGCTTCGCGCAGACCTCCCTTCCCCCGCCTCTTCCCACTCTTCCCTATCCCCAGCCCCGAATTGGAAACCGCGGGAATTAATTGCTAGGGCTGTCGAGCCCCCTCAAACGCTCCGGTAAGCATGAGGAATGGTATTTCATAAAACCCGACTTGCTCTTGCATCTTGGCCGACATCGAAAGAAGCGCGGACAGTCTTTTGTATCGAACACCATCCGAAATTCCAGTGTCGAACCCAAATCAAAATTAATATGCTAACTGCTAGCACAAGTTTCGAGTCCGAGAGAGAGGAAGAATGAATTTGACTACTCGTGTGGCCATGTTGCCACGAAATGGTTTTCCGCCAAGGAATGATTCCATCAGCAGCCCAGAGCTAGTTTTACCTGCTTCCCGGCGGACTGGAAATGAAATCTGTATGCATGACAATGGCGAGGAGCTCTGTAGCACACACGGCTCTCCCTGCATCCCCTCCCCGTTTTCCACCCTCCCCCACTTGCTCTGAGAACAGGGTTACCAGACGAGCGCGGCCTAGTGTTTTCTCTGGACGTCAAGTGGAATTATGCACGACCAACCTACACGGCGAGTACGTGAAGTGTTTCAAAATTTAATGCCATTCGAGGCCAGTCGCTTTGAGGTATAATTTACTTCCCATTTCCTTGCCACTCGTGGAAGTCCAGCTGTTTACCTACATGGACGACTGCCACTCCAACATACCAAACGATCAAGGGTAGATCAGTGCCACTTCAACAATACACTCCACTTGAAGGATCGCGCCACTTTGGTATCTTCTTTGCATATTGCAAACGGGGGACCTTTCGCTCAAGCCTGATTTTTTGCGACTGAAAAGACATGGGTGAAAAGTATGGGGTTGGGTGAGACCACCTGGCATTGTATGGACACAGTGTTGCTCACAATGATGCGGGTCAACTGCGAGGCTTCACAAAGTTCATTACTTTGTCGATAGCAGAGCGGTGACCAAGACGAAAACTGGGTGGAGCTTGTCCGCAACATTACGAGAGGCACCACCTATACCTTTACGGCTTTGAATAATGATTGCTTCTTTACAGCGTATTCAAAAGTGAGGCAGAAACTTTTAATTCCGGAACTTTTTGGTAGCCTACTGCCATTTCCAAAGAGCGAGTGAGGCCGAGTAGAAATGGGGCCGTACTGTACCCCGACACGGTCTGAGCACCGGAGAGAGCGAAAAGGACCGAACAGTGAGTGGTTACACTGCGGACTGTAGGCTCAGGTGAAGGGAAAGGAATAATCCCAGATGAAACAAATGGGAAGCGGTTTAGAAAAGTTGGGCATGAGCCCCGAGAGGGATTAATCACAGAATGGCTGCAGCATAAACTGTACCTGCTCGCACGTCGTTCGACCAGAAACGCACCAGTAATCTGTCTCTACCCCCGCTGTAATCTCCGCGAGTAAACCTCTCAATTTCCCTAGAGACATCCGTCCAAGCCCCGGGAGTTACTACGCAAAATAGTCGGCAGGTCCTGGTAACGCACCAATCATGAAACTTGTGTGCTTGTAATGGGCCTGCCATGCACGGGTCAGTCCGAGGGTTGGAAACAGCCCCTCCCAAGTTCAAAAGGCTATTAGTACCGCCCCCCTTTACAATAGTTGTAGACAAAGCCGGCCTGTAACAGTCTGGCCGTTCTTTCTTCCCCCCCAGAGAAAGTTTGACATTTTAATCACGTACCTTCGTTCAAAGGCCTTGTGATTGAAGGCGATAATGCAGTTGGTTCATGAAATACCGTAGTCCTGACAGAATGGGCACAGACAGCTGTGTCAAGTATGTTGGCTCGGGTCAAACATATCCAGTGACAGATGCAACGCCCCCGCACCTTGTTCTATAATGAAGTGTCACCTTAATGCATCGCCCTTAAAACTGTCATGGCCGCTCTTAATTGCCAGGATTTGTGCCCGCCAAATTAAGTTTACATCCCCCCTCTTCCTTTTTCCTTCCCATCTCCTCAAGACTTTCTGGAATTGGGACAACCGCAGCATTCGCATGCAGTGCGACCACCAAACTTGGCGGCGGAAACACCGATCCTAGAACTTGGTCGCAGATGAATGGAACAGTCTCGAGCAGCGATCCGACTGGAATTCTCTTAGTCACTACTCTCTGATGATTCCATTTTCTGTGCGTCTACAGTCAGAGAGGCACGTCAGCCATGAAGCCTAATCCCATCCATCACATAGCTCATGATTACTCCACAACTTCATTCTCATACGGAAAATTTTCCTCTCCCCACCAAAAAATAGTGCGCATGTGTTTTAGGTCGCTGTGCCTTTGACAGTTATGACTCGATTCGTTACTTGCCTGGGCACATTGCCCCAAAACGGTTTGATCCGTGGTCCTCCCATCTGACCTCCTTTCCTCCTAAACAGAAGAGGCCCATTAGCAACACAAAGGCCTGCTTGCAAAAATGACTGGAGAGCAAACAAATTAAGTTGTGAAGCCCCGGCTAATAGAGCTGCTCTAGTCTATGCCCAGCCCATCCCAAGTTTCTAATCAAGCTTAGCCACCCTCACCTTTCCCACCTCAATAATAATAATAATAATAATAATAATAATAATAATAATAATAATAATAATAATAATAATAATAATAATAATAATAGGTATGTGTATGAAGTGCAATTTTGGAGGATCGATAGTTGCTGCTCTGTCGATGAGAAACCTTTGCAACATTCTGGTGTGCATAGGCGGCATTCTTCTCTCCGACCCACTTCACCTCTAGGAAAATCAAGAACGCCAAGAATTTGCACAGGTGTAGCCTCAGGTATACGGAGGGATCGTTCCGGAAAATCAGGGCCATAGCTTGCTGCTGCACAAACGACGTATCTTTAGAGCCATTCCAAGAATGCAAACTTCACCCGACGGTCCTCATTCTGAGCGAGCCCATTTCCAACGGGTAACCTCAAGTTGAGCTGACCCCATTACGTATGTTACGACTCGAACACATCGAACTTCGTAGATGAGACATAAGCACTGACGGCACGGATAAAATGTTCAATTACTGTGCTGGCAAATGGCCGGGGAGAACCGGAAATTGCTCGAGTTTGAGCGCGGTCTTCAGTACTTTGCCATAATGGCGAGTTTTACAAAAACTGCTCCCCAAAAGCAAATTTTCTCTTCCCCAAACTTTACGTTCTTCCTATTCGAGCCGTATATGCCGCGTCGCCCATGCTCAACTCTCCTGACCCCTCTAATACGCCCAATTTTTTAATCGCCCATTATGTGCAATGACCCATTTTCAAGTAAAGGACTGACTATTCATCACTCTGATATGATCAGAAACCACCCGGTGCTGTACCCACGACTCTCCGGACTATATTTGCGGTCATTTTTGCGCAGAACAAGCAATGAGTCCATTTGGAACACCATTACAAGGATGTGCGATTGGTGTGATATACTCGGCACTTTTCCAGCTAAAGTGGAAATAATCGCAAGAGCTGTGGGCAATGCCACGAAAAATCAGTCAAAATTAATTGAGTTTATAATCCTACATTTTTGTACTAATTTATATGTGTATCATTCAAATAGGCCCAGTCCCAAAAATTTCATACAAATTCAAATTTTGGTCAATTTTTAAGCAGTTATTATTCTGTGTACACTCGCAATCTGGTTGCCTCCATGTGGAGGTACGATAACAGTTTTTCAATGTTACTTCCGGCTATCAAAAGTATTAGCATCTAATATTACGCAGAACTGCATCATCAATATAAACTATGAACTCTGGCATAACCCACTTTGTGCACGCCATACCCATTGCGGACTAATATTGTGATATTCATTAAAAGTAACTATGCGAAAGTAACTGCTAAAATAAGTAGCTTAGTGCCAATATCATTAGAAATGGGACAAGAACCACCCTGTATAAGTTGCACATATGAAGTTGCTTATGTATATATTGTAGTGCCGGATGACCCGCGAGGGCATGAACATCCCACTTCTGACACCAATGTAGTGTCCATTATTACACGTAAGAAACACCACTATGAATAATAGGCACCGGACAGCTCTGAAACAGTGATCCCATACTAACTGTTACCAAGACATAATCCACCTGACAACAATAGACAGTCTTGCCAACATGACTCGAACCACTACAATATAACACTACATAATTATTTAGTAATTTGAATACGATATGTGCAGCTTATTTGTCAGTCATCCACCTTTTTCACTGCATTTTACTTTTGTCGTCTTGGATTATCTCATGGAACGTGCGAGAGGAAGACTTGACTCACCCTGTGCCGCCTTTTCACCCCTCCCGTATACAGTAGTAGCAGCCCCCCAAGTTCCCCGAGCTACTTGTCGGACTTTCTTCTCTTAAGCTTCAATTACCCCGGAGGTGTTTCCCTGAGGAAGAGCCTTCCTGCTGCGCGCTGAATGTCGCGAATGACTAAAACAGGTCTGGGGGAGGAAAATTATTGCGCTGAGAGCTCCTGCGAAAAGCCCCTATCATTTGATTGCACTCGGCTGGGAAAGTGCCATCAGACGTGTTGCAGGTACTCATTTCTCCCCTAGATGCTAAGAAATTCCACTGGCCAGTTATTTGTACCTTGCTTGGACCAGTCAAAAACACTGGCCATTTCGAAAGTCAAATTCGAACGTACAATATAAGTTAATTCGAGCGTGCGAGTACAAATCGAACGTACGAGTAAAATTCAATAAATACTGATTTTGGGTTTGGCCTGGATACGAATATTGGTGTGTGGTTTACCTGAACAAAAGGTGAAATACAGTAAAAGGTGTGGCTGGATACCGGGCACATCCGTTTATTGACTGGACTAGTTAGCGTGAGCCGGATTAGTTGTTTGGTACGTACAACACGAGGGCCATCTCCAGCCACACAAATCCGGCCACACATGCCCCAATTTCAAGGGATAAAGATAATCAATACATTATTCTCTTGTAATTCCTTCACCGAGCCTGCGAGTATTCCACCTAAAATGCGGCACAAGCCCGAGTAGTGGTCCGCTCCAAATGTAAAAATAACTCGCACATGTCAGCAGTGAATGATGTACGGTGGAATAAAGTGAATAACTGTCACATTAACTGAAAACAAAGCCTAATATTGGTATGGTAGCATCAATTATCGAAAGGCTGTCAACTGCATCCGTCCATATCCATGCGCGACAGATTGGCTTTACGGGTATGGATTGCCGTGTCACCATCACGGTTCCCTGCGCTCATGATGAGCATCACTCTTGGTCCAAAATCGCGAATTCCTAGGTGGAAAAGGTTGAAATGCTACTCTCCTTTGACACGTATCGCGTCATTCCAACACCCATCAACAGTGCGACCATGCAGAAGATGACAGTTCGTCATGACTATTGTCATCTTTTTTTTCACCCCAGCTTCAATCGTAGGAGTGACGGATCCATTGAATTGGAACATCTTCTCATACAAGAACAAGCACGGTTCAACGACGCCAATCCGCAACATTGGGGCCGTATTTTCTGTATCTATACAAGGTGTGCACCATCGATGCGCTCTAACTGGCAGTTATTGTGAGCCACTAGCTGATTCACATAGTGTCGCACTCTATTCCTTCCACGAAGCACGTATTCACAAGGAAATCTACAAGGAAATGGGACAGGTACTGACAATACGAGACAGGAAAGGGCCCCAGGGTGTGTTGCACAATAACTTGCATATATCCCCAACCTACCCTACTCGCCATTTTGCTCTCCAGAGCGCTGGAAACTCCTCCCAAAGTTCCCGACCTCCTACCTTTCTAACCTTTGACAGGACTCGAATTCGAACTTAAACTTCTTCTTCTTTTTTCCCTCCTTCTTCTTCTACCATGGCCCGCATGAAGGGCCTGGAGGAAGAACGAATACTGGCGCGGTTGAAGGCTTCCTGAATAAATACCGTTTTACGTGACTAACTGGAGAAGTCTATCCATGTCGACATCAATCACGACCTAAAGGAGGAAAGGTTCTCGACACGGAACTCGGGAGCTACATAAGAGCGGTCCTGTAGGCTACTAGAGGGCCGAGCTTGGGCTTTAGTTAGATTATTTCAGTATCACCCTTGGCTGGACAAACAAGAGAACTAAATGTGACAGGACTGCAGTGCCCCCAGCCTTGCATCGCTAATTACGGCCCGCTTACATAAGTACACCCCTAACTCATTTCTTCCGCGTTGATACAAAACCGGGATGCTGTCTCCTGCAGTCAGCAAAAGCTTTGCTGCATCCGGCCTTTTCAGCGTGCCTGTCCTAACCATGCATGACTGGTACGAGTGTACTTATTGGGGAGGCACTTTGCTTTCTGCTATTTTCCAACAGGCACAGGTAAGGCCAACAGCATTTCCAACAACTCGAGTGTGGTGTACAATGGTTAGGGGGAATTATATTATGCAGGTCTAGCGTCTGGGCTAAGCGACTAAAACCCTAAAACAGCCGTAGTATAAGGGACTTACAGCTTAGGTATTTTTTGCACCATAATTTCATCCTAATGTGAATGCAGTGTGACTTTAAACGAATACTAACTGTGTTTTCAAGCATGGCCAATGCAATTATGAATTATACGCTCGTCATAGCTAATGCCATTGCAGGTTCAGTCCTTTCAAACTCTGTTTGGACATAACTAGTGAATTAAAATGTCAAAATTATACTGAATAGGGAGTTTACTGTGGATTAGTGATACCGTATTATGTCAAAACCGAGGGTATGCACCACAGTAGGCAATATCTGCCTTATATCTGTTACAGCTATCTGGCTAGGTGCTATTAAATATACCGTAATTTTACATAACTCCGGAGAATTTTAGCTTATAGCATTTCAGAATGCGTGACATGCACCGGTTTTGACGTCAACTGACCATAAACTGAGCTTAAAGTTACGACAGCAGTTCCGCAAGTTGGGGTCAGAAGTGTGAAAACTATTCGCCACGTTTGGGAATCCCCAAAGTATACAGTTAAGTTTCAATACATTTGTTAGAAAGTGATTTTTTTCTTCCCTTCGTCTCTTTAGGCTGGGTGACCTGGCTCGCAAGAGCAAGACAATCTGTGACTCTGATCTGCCACTCATTTTGGACCATTCCAAAGTATTCTGGCCCGCAGATCCATTAGGTCTGATGAAATCCCGCGCACCGTGGCGCCGATCTTACATTTCAACATAGGCTTTAGTGGTGGTGGCGGCGGAAAGCATTCATCACGGCTTGGAACCCCGGGCGCTCTACTCTGCCCAGCCTTAATATACACGCCCAGTCCTATACAATGTGAAGAAGATTAATGAGCAAAATGTGAATGGGGGTCCAACTTCGCAATTCCTTCCAATTGACACTGTTTGCATATTGCATGACGCTGTCACAGTGCTCCGCACCGCACTGCAGTTCAGTGTCATTTGTCCCCCCAGGTGGCAGAATATGCGCAGAAGGCGAGTGGAATCCGGGTTGTGCGCAGTCAACCAGATGGC
The DNA here is from genome assembly GCA_000934665.2 of Catajapyx aquilonaris. Lineage (NCBI taxonomy): Eukaryota > Metazoa > Arthropoda > Diplura > Dicellurata > Japygidae > Catajapyx > Catajapyx aquilonaris. Next base: position 82,709 of record KZ537979.1, read on the forward strand.
GTTGGGTATATCCGGTTCCTGGCGCGGACATTTTGTGTTGATGAGGCAAATGACGCTGAATCATTGGAGGAAACAGTCGGGGTGCCATACCATTTCCTCTGCAGGCAAAGCCGAGTATTTTGCGATCATCCTACAGGGGGCTGCCGGCCTAATTGGCTCTTTATCCCTCCCGGTCCATTATGGCGCCACCAATCTCGCTTGCAAACGGAAATTAATAAGGGCCGGATGAACCAGAGGAAAAGGGAACGGTGGATGGGGGGAGGATCCACACAGGGCCTTTTCTCTCGTTACCTGTCACCGGAGCCTGATTACTTCGCCTTATTTACTTTTTGGTAGGACTTGGGCCCAACTACCGCGTGATATGGTTGCCCGGCTCCAAATCGAGTGATTTGCAAATGAGTTCCGTTTGCCCAACCAATTGTCGCCCTGCTGGCATGGGACCCATCAGCTTATTAAGTTTACAGTCGGTCCCCTCTTTGCATTCCTGTCAATCACCAGCCAGATCCAAGAAGCATGGCTGACCACTGGTCAGCCATGCTTCCTCCTTGTCCCTGAAAAAAATGTTTGTTTGGCAGTCTGCTTGTGTGTTTGTGGCCAGAGTTGAAATGAATCGATGCACTAGGTGAGCGAAGGCAGCAGGATGGATGGATGGGGGAGGAAGGCAGCGGAGATTTCTCGAGGGAAGTGGCGTATGATCTCTGGGAAGAGGCCTTTGATGTATCTTCTGAATAGGATAGAAAAGCATGGCGCGTCGTGTGCCCGTCCCACTCGTGCCAAAGCTTTGAAGTCTTATTCCCAGCTATCTCGCAGGAAGGGCTAATACGACGGCAGGCCCCCGCCACAAAGCCATCAAATGGGATCAGGTCACTGCTATAACTCCTCAGTTTTACCCTGCTATGCAGCTACACCGGAGTTAGCAGTGTCCCAAATACAACCATTTGACGGTACCTGCAGCGTGTGCCTCTTTGAGCCACCCAAGGTGCTTTTGGATACTTTGAACTGATTTTTTTTTGTAAGAAGGAGAGGACTCTTTGCGTGGCTGCTGCTGGTGCCAAACGAGATTCGGAAGGCAGCAGAAAAATTATGAGAAACTTATTGATCACGTAAGTCAAGCTACGGAATAGCTCGGTAAATAGCCATTAATCTTTCGGGAGTGCGGCTGCGGGTGAAAGAAGCCTCGTTACGGCAAGCAGGACCATCTGATTTTCGTTCTGCTTTAACTCACACTCGCTGTATCGACCAAAAAGAAGAGAGAAAAAATGAAAGACAGGAACGTAAAAATAACAGGGCAATTCTCCTGGAGCTACCGGTTCTGCATGTACAGTCCGTACACTCTGCATGTTCCGAAAAAGCACTGTAACTTTTTTACACCAACACGTACGAATATATCTTTGTTCGTTGCATAATTCCCGAAGTGTCCACGTCAGTTGCCTCCAGCATGTGGATACAGAGGGGGGGGGGGCTGGTCAGTATACATAACTACAGACTAGAGTAAAATAACGTCCAATCATACTTGCGGACAAGTTAGCGTTACATCAAGTGTTTTCCTGGCTGTATCGGGAGAAGTGAGAGAAAATCAGACTTCCATAACTTTGACAAATGTCATTTCATTCATGGTCCCTGCAGATGCTGATTTAGACACGGGCTGACTGAAGCGGCTGAGAGATTTTTACTGTCGTCTGGAGTCGTTGACGGCAAAAACCTGCTTTTTGCAACATACAAAAAAGTGTCAGAATTGATCGCGCATCTTCCAGGACTCTAGCAATAGAAACCGATGGGACGTACGGAACAGCAGAAAAACCTTTGCTCCTGACAGCCAAGAATGAGGTATTCATGTGGGAACGTTCGAACTCCAGACACATACTGTACTGCCGCATATAGAGAATTTCGCTCGTATAATTATACAGCACGGTAGTTTTTTGACCATAAAAAACCCCCGTCGCTCAGACTACGCTGCCGGTCTTTCTCCTTCAGGTGAACAAATTTGCGAATCTATTTCCTCAAGCAGTCAATTTGGGTGCTGAGCTGCTGAAAAGCCCCCTATGGTGTTCTCGATCACGCTGAGGCTCTCGCAAACATTCTTTTAAGGAGGACGCATCAATCTTTCCCCTCCCCAGAATTGCTGGGCCATTCCGTCATCTCCCCCAAGCTTGAAGAATCTTCCTATTCCCACCTACCGCGCTGGGTGAAGATTCATAATGAGCCAGCAAGCCTGGATTTTCTGACGAAGACAGAAAATCCAGGCTTCCTGACTCATTATGTTAGATTTTTGGACAATATTGTCCCACATGGTGGATTTCTGGACAATACTGTCCTACATGTTGGATTTCTGGACAATACGACACTGTCCCACATGCTGAATTGTTGCAAAGCAGTTTCAGCAATGGGGCCAATTTGAACATCTGCTGATCTTTCCGGAAACCGCCCATTGACTCTGGTATTGATTTTTAATCCTCCGGTAACCTCTTGTAACGGGACGGCGCTTCGGGAGTCGGGACGACATGAAATGCAGTCGTGGTGGCGGCCTGAATTCCAAGTTGGCCTCCGGATTATCTCACGAGCTTTGGGAGGAATTGCTGTGCGTACAGTACGAATGTGCAGGAGCCCCTTCCTAGACTTCATTATAGAGACGTGTACAAATTAATGCCGTTTGCTTCATGGCATGCATTTATTGAGTTACTTGTTACTAAGTGTGCTATATATTTCCGGTAGACTAACTTAAGTTTTGGAAGGTGGTTCGGGTTTTCTCGTCGCTTCCATGATTCTTGGCGATACTTTGCAGGAACAAATAGTTAAACAAGCCCGTACGTTTTGGAGTTTAGTAAACACTGTTGTCTACTCCCGGGCGAATATTCGCGTAATGTAACACACAGGGTGCGCCCGCTTGCTTAGGGATTAAATTCACTTTTTTCGAGGGGAAAAGGGGGTGGAAAAATGGAATCAAATCTCTCCTTCAGGCAAATCCTATAGCCAGAAATATCGATTCCAAATGTAAAGTTGAAACTTTCTCGGAGAAAATGGCTCGTTTCCAGAGAGAGGGAGAAGAGAATCCGTGCACAATTTCACTCACCCCTACAGGGAAGAAGTGGATGAAATGCGCTGTAATGGCAGCTTATTCATCCCTACAAGGACTGCAATTAGGAGCTTCTCTTTTCCCGCGGCCAGCCCTGTACAAGTATATATCCGAAACGGGACTAACACTTAGATGACATTAGACAACTCGCGTTACTGCTCCCTGGGAGGCATGCAAGTGGCGCAGAAAACGATTCAGAACACTGAGGACAGCACTGATTGAAACTAACGCCCAAGGAGTTCACCTAAGTGTCTACAAGTTTCTCGGCCAGAAAATACTCACCAGTCTAGTGGAGCATGTAGTGATGTGCTGATAGAATATCTGGAAAGAAAATAGACAGTTCTTAATAATCCGACACATGCCATTTTGATGGGATAGATTCAAGTTTGACGATAATGATAGCTCACGTTCAACGGTTTTGAAATGGTATTACAAGCCGACGTTAACTAATCCGCAATAAAAATGAAAATAAGCCCTACATGGTGTCGAGGATCTGATACGGCTAAAATCACCAAATCGTTATTCCCTCTAAAAAAATATTTGTACTACGGGATAGGATTGAGTCCCATTAGGAGAGAATCATTATTTTCTGTCGATTTTATTCATCGCCTGGTTGTTAGCTCTTTTTTCATACGGAAGGAAACGACAAATTCGCGAGAAGCCCGAGGGAGCGTACTAGTATTAGAAGCTTTGGTATAAACGTAGAGTACTTTGAAACAAAATGATTATGCTTCGCATCTGATGTGTAGTGCAGTGTTTGTGCAACTCCCACCCTCGCCCTGCCCCAATAACCGACGTCAAAATGGGCCCTGAATAACAATTAATCCGGCAGGTAGAGAGAGGATTGTAAAATGTTGATAACAGTTGCCTTCGCTCGTAGACCACTGCACACTGTACAGTAAAACTAAAATCCACTACTAAAAGCACATCAAAATGGGGCCTCGCAGTATGTGAAAGTAGAAACCTTTGATATCCGTTCAGTATTGGTGTTTGCCTGGCGCTGGTGGCGAACAAAAGAAACAGTGTGGTGTAGTACAGTGCCAAAGCATACTGTACCTCAAGGGCAAACTGTACGTATCAAGTGTGTCTGCTAAACTATCAACCGTGTGCAGGGTACGGAGCTGAACAAAATCCCGCTTTGTCCTTCTTTTTTGCAAACTGATAAAGATATTGGAAACAAAAGTTAAATAATTTTTGCATTTAATTTACAGCATACGTCATGAACTCAGCTATGGACGTATGGATACCTTATGTGGAAAGTCTGTAAAATGGCCTCCATTGTTAATTGACCGGTACCAACCAGCTTCTTGTTCCCAGCAAAAATTCATGTACTACGTCAGAAGCTTCTCTGTGGTCCTCAGCAGCACCTGAAACACTTGTAGTCGTTAGCAATCAACACACTCCATGACACCCTTCCGGCTTGACTGACACGCACGCACGCACGCACCAAGAAAGGGAAGACCTGGCAACGCACGCCATGCCGTTACACAAGTACGAAAGGTGTGTAGCTCGAGTGTGTATCCCACGTGGCACGTTTCCACTGTCACCTAAATAGTGTGGGAAAGGGAGGAAGCAGAGGAGGAGAGAAATGGGAAGCTGCTCCGGCGGTGTCAAGTGGGAAAATAAGATCACGTTCGCGGCCTTTGCACGTCATGTCGAAGAACATCCTGTAATTTCCGCCACCGCAGCTTTATCCTCCTGTCCACCGAGTGTACCGTCTCAGCTAGAAACAGCTAGGCTTGCAAGACTGCCCCCATTATGCTTGCAATAATACCTTCTTGCTGATTATGTACAGGCAGCGGAAATAGGACTGCAATGTGTGCTGGATTCATCCGAGCGACTTGCGGTTGGGATTAGCCAATCAGAAGGAGGAGGAGCCCGCTTCCACCAATCAGATCTGACTGCTCCCTTCTGTTCACGACCGATCGTAACCTTTGGTACGTCCTTTGACCTCTCACCTGTCGCTGCTTAGGTATGCACGTACTGTAGCAGCTGGTCTTCTGGCCGGTAGCGCTTTCATTGGAAGCCGATGAAGATAATGGTCTGCACTATTAGGTACACAGAGCCGTAGCTAGTAGGGAAAGTATTTCCTTCAGTTTGAGCGAAACACCTGTTGGAAGGCGATTGTCGGTGTACAGTGCAGTAGGTAGGAAATTGTCCCCGGCTAATCTGCCGGGTTATTACTTCTCTAATGACGACGAGTCGGCGCCCGCGCCGCGCAGTAATGGCTTTGGAAACATTTGGAGGCCAAATCTATTTTCTCGTTGGGAGAGAAATTCTGGCAACGACGAAATTTATCAAGCACATGTAGGAAATGTAGTATTCGGGAATGCGTGAATGTGTTCAATTAACGTTGATTCGGGCTTCAGTACGTGAGGCGACTGCCGTTCCAATACTGCAATTTATATCTTGCGCGCGGAATTAGATTTACCCCCGGTGATGATGGCGCTTGCCGATCTGCACCATTGCGTGGCCCGTTTTTGGGTCGAAAGGTGACGAACCAGGGAAATAAAGGAGGAGGAAGAAGGGGGTGGAAAGAAAGAGAGAGAAAAAAGGGAGACTTTGGAAACTTGTGTCTGAAGAGCACATAGGTGCACTAGGACCTATCGATGATGGGATTCTCTCGCAACTCATCAACCTGATACCGAAAACTTTGGCAATTTCATCAAGGTGACTTGGAGGGGTTAGATTGAAAGCCCGCATAAAAAGAAGTTGGCGCAAGGGGGTGGAAGGGGGAAGGGAGGGGGGTCTGGAAAAGTCAAAAAGCGCAATTGGCCCTCTTCTGGTCGGTGGCGCAGAGCCAAGGCAGCAGCTCCCCAAAATGCTCTATCTCCACCTCCAACCCTTTCGGCGGATTTCATAGGATAGACACCGCCTTCATCCCGACCGGATTCTCCACTGCACCTCAATTTATTGCACGTGGTCTCCGCGCTTCCATCACACGTATCATCCCCGCCTCACCACTCTATTCAATATATAGCCCGATTCTAGGATTTCCTACATTCCTGGCTACATAACAGGACGATGTGTGGGAGTGTAATTACGTACTTTTCCCTCTTCTGACTTTTTTTCCAGGGATCTTTCTCTTCTGAAATCAATATCAGTGGTAAACACTCCTAGTACCCGCCCCTCCCGCCCTCGCTTCTTCTGCAGGGGGTACCCATAGTACTCGAAAGTAACTTCGATCTCAGAGGGATGAAAGTGGTTCCAAGTACGATGCACGAGGGCTACAGACAAAGCGACGGTAATCAAGAGCTGAAAGTTTCAGGAGCGGCCTCCGACGTTGAGATTTGGACTGGAATGAAACATTTAAGTGCAAGACGGTTTCCCAGATGGACGAGGCGTGCACCCACGGCCTCCATTTGGAGATGGGATCTGGCCACTATCGCAGGAGAAGCAGCTAGAAAAGAAAAGGAAAAAAAAGCAGCCTCCACATCTCGCGCAGTGTCCGATAGGAACCAAGAATAATTTTCCAGTCCAAAATGTATTTCGAGTCAAGTTGGTGGCGGTTCTACAGGAACAAAGATTTTACTTTCGATTGCACATGCTTGGAAGGTAGTGTGGGGGCTGTTCGAACGCTTTCGTACCGTGAGTGGGCCAAACGTTGACCATTGACTGAAACTACTGTTGTCTCGGGCATATAGGCAAAGAACTATGTCGCATGGGGAGAATGAAGGTCAATTATTTCCGTACCCAACAAAACAGACTGTACCATTTGGGTTGTGCAGGTTTGCATGATCGTTATTGATCTGGCTCAAATTTCCATTAAAAGCAACACCAGCACCGGACAGGTTGGGTGAAAAACCGCGAAAAAATTCCTGGCCAAGTAATAGCGCGAATAGTTTGGGGGCGTTCACAGCGACGTATTTACGAGCCTCCGAGGTGCCTGTATTAAAATCAGTAGGCGACGAGACAATTACCTCTGGGCTGAACATTTATGATAGAAAATCTTGGCGAGCAGTTGATCGGCTCTCACGAGATGGTCCCGCAGAAAGGAGGAACATGGGAACACCAGCCGATTCCGCTGGTAATAGAACTGTCATGCCTATAGTATAGTCTATAAAAACACAAGTATTTATAACCCCATGTGCCTACACATAGCTCAAAGCAGCTAGAGCCCCACGGAGAATAGAAGGATAGATAAATTGCCAGCCTGAATGCGAGGCGTTTATTTGCACGCTGCAATTTCAATGCTGCTCCACGGGAAATCGAGGTGAATTGGAGGCAAACCCTTTGCGATAAGAGTTCGCACTTCAAAGCCGGAAAGATTTGATAACGCTAATCACAGTGCTGTCAGAGTAGTTTTTCCACTATGAAAACTAGCATCTGGTGACGCCAACCCTCTGCCAGTTTCCAAGGAGCGGCAGAAGCAAGCCCTGTGTGCTGGCGATTTTGCTCAAGCGAGATTTCGTTATGTCGAGCAAACAGAGCAGCCCTGAGAAATTAATGTCCCGCTGTGCGGAAAAGCCAGTGCACCATTCAATCCGAATGGGCAGGACTGGGGAGGGATATACATTTCTGGCAAAAAGTGCCGAGGGGTGGGAGCCTTTCATTCAGCAGATTTGAATTGGAACTTCAAAGAAGCCCCCTGCAAACAAATTCCCACTCCCAGCCTAGCCTGGCACAGCCTACTGCATCTTGTGTTAGTAGGCCTGCTGTTGGATGAAGCGGCGCCCTCTTCAACAGCGTCCGTTGGACAGCACAACTAGGCCTACCCGTCCTGATCGACTAGGCCTAGCTATGTCTCATCCACACCGCAGCTATCCACAAAAACGACCAATTAATAGCGAGAGAATATTTTAGTGGTCATGGCTGCCATCGTGCTGGAGTGTCCTCTCAGTATGCCGGGGTGCCGGGACTGTAGGCAGGCCTGGGGATGGTCTGCACTGGGGCCTGAATTGCAAATCCTCCTCCAGATGCAGTGAAGCGGCCTTGCTTTTAGCCACCTCAGCCAGAGCAGTCATCTCTTGGGCCCTTCTCCGTCCAGTCTTGCGCGCTTTACGCAAATTGACGCCCGAGAGTCACATGGATTCACTTATTCATGCTATCCAAACGCCAGGGAGTGAGCGAGCGAGCGAGCGAGTGAATGCTGCTGAGCTTGCAAGTGGAATTTGCTTCCAACTACTGGACTAGATGGATGTGGACTTTCGACTGTGCCTTCATCCTGCCATCAGACGGATCTGTCCACGTACCCTCGACTGGGAACGGCATTTGCGACTCTAAACATTTAAATACCTACAAATAAGGCACTCACCTACCTCAAAGTCGCATCAAGAGTGCCGGTAATTAGGAACGTTTCTCTGGTGTCTCTCCTGAACATAGACACATTAATTCGTCTCTGCCTCAAAGATGGTCCCCATGTGACGCAGCCACCGCAAGACAATGTCGAGTTAGGAGACACCTCAGCAATTCATTTCGAACAAATGTTCCCATAAGGTAATAAATAGGAGGAACCATAACTTTCTTTATCCACTTTTGACGGTATCCGAGCTCTAGGTCGGTAGGTTCAGTGATAATTCCCCGACTTCCCAACCCGATGACCCCACTTGGATTCTCAGAACTGTCTTGTTTTCCAGATCAGCCATGATATCAGGTCCTTCGTCGCCAGAAGGTGGGAAAAGACTGATTTTATTACTCCACATCTATAACCATTATTCCTATCGGGTCATCGCATCCTAAAACTTGTTACCCGTGATTTACCAGAAGAGTCGGAAAATCAGAGGTGTAACCTTGCATTGGAGTGGTCCGCATACGGAGGTCGAAGGTAAGGAAATAGCCTTCAGCAGACTGTAGCCAGGCAAGGGCTGGTTGAGGTGGTGGATGAGCCAAAGGCAATGAATGCAGCAGCGGTCTCCGCTACCAGTCCATATGAAATGCTCACAAAGAGCAGGCCGTCATAAAGAAGGCATTGAAAAAGGCATCCGAGTCCTTCTGGATGGATGTCGGGGCTCTCCCATTGGCTGCCGGAAATAAAGATGGCCGTATTTAGTATTCTGGTCCCCCCGCCAAGATCGGACCCGAGTCTCGTAACGTCTGCCGTTTTCAATAAGGCTTATCAAAGGCCGTTCCTTTCCCGATTAGGCTGGAGTAAGTCTTATATCCGGAAGATTACAAGGATGAGTGCGGCATTATAATGAAAGCGGAAGGGGAGGGAGGCAGGGATGGCCCCCCTCCCCTCTATACACACTACCGCATACACTACACGCGATACCCCACCAGCTGAATTTTGATCACATGTATACCTGCAAGTTAGGGACCACCAGTGCCGGCCACGTGACCAGGAATAACGGGGTGCAAAACTGGGACTGAAGGAGCTAGCAGGGTGCCATTTCATTCTACACAACTACTTTAGCGAAGGCTTAGTGGTCGCCTTGACGGATCAATTCACTGGCTTAGCTCAGTTTCCATAAATGGAGTTCAAACGAGCTATAAAAGGGCCGTGGTGCCGTTCAGGTGAACGCTTCAGGACCCAACTTGTCCGTGGATGAAGGGACTATGCCGTACAAGAGCCCTACAGGACATGTCCTCAAGCCCACAAATCCTGCGACAACTCGAAGAGGACTAACTTGTAGCATCCACAACCCCTGCCCGATCTGATTTAGGGCCTCAAGATATGCGGTCTCAATAATTAATTAATACTCGTACTGATGTGGCCGATAGGCTTACAGAAGCCGGGTAAGGGCTGCCGACGCCTAGCCTTATCGCCTAAGTACTGTGTAATTACGTGGGCCTGCTGTATCCCTCCCCCTTGATGCCCGTTGCTAAAATAAGGGACAATCAACACCAGGGCAGAGCGGTTCATTGGGCCATGCTTATCCATACACCGTCACGTATACGCTTAGAAGGTAGGGCGTGCTCAAATCTGGTTAATCAGCTCATCGGGGGGGTTTTAATTTGATACAATATTCATGTACAGTAATGCGCAGCAAATATACAGCAGATTTCATACTTTGAAATGCGGCGGCGGTTACATCAAGGTACGAAATGTTTGAAGATACCGAGTTTTGAATGGGAGGGACCGACTGGGCGTTGCATATATCGTTGCTTGCACATTTGGTTTTCTTTTTCAACCAAGTTAGTGGTGAAAACGTACATATTGACACAGTATGACTGTAGCAGATGGGTGATGTGACTGGAAAAAAATCCACCTGTACTGGTCGGATAGCAAAACTTTCGAATACTGCAGTGCGTCAACGACAGCTACAGTACGTGTATTTTCGCAATAAAAACAGCACACCTTGCATAAATTTAGTCCTGATATAGCGCTTCGTTTCGAGCACTGGAGGAAACTACAAAACTATTATTGCCTGACACATACTGAATGATGCTCCCTTACCACAATTTGAGGGTTAGCCCTACTACTTCATAAGTGAAGACACATGTGCAAACCCAGCACAAGTGTAATGCTTCATTTTTAACCAAATCTGAGTAACTGTACAGTAACTCATAAATGGTTCATGTCGCCGGGTACAGTACGTATGAGGCATTCATACTGGTTAGTGTTAACTAGCAGCTCGTTAGTGCATGATTTATCATACACCGCGACAAATCAATGGCTTACGTTGTGCCTTGCCCGTATTGTATTCAGCGGACATTTAATCTGATCCTACAGTACAATTACTGCATAACATCATATCCCCCTCAGAATCCGACTCAGAAAACAATTACCTTCCGGGTATGGCTCGAATCTGATCAAGTTCCCCAGAAAAATTCTAGGGAAGAAAAGCACAGAATAATGATAACGAATCGTGCTAGGGGGTCCGACTAACGGAGGGAGGTTAGGGGGAGGAAGGCAATTACCTTAGTACCATTGGTGCCAAAAGACTTGGAGGAGATGATCGTTGACCCAGCAAGTGTTTCCCTTTCTTCCTCCGGCTGCTCGTAAAATAGAGCCCTGGCACTCCGCCACTTGCCTGAAAAATCGGGCCCAGCACTTAGCCAGCCACTTTACCACCCAACCTCGTGGGATTCTAGACTTAATCATTTTCATTTACTCCAACCCCGTAAAAATTCACCCACTACTTGTGGCCCGAATGCATTTGTAAACAGACTCCTCTTTTCCTACTTTTTTTTTAGTGTGCCAGAGGGCCGGGTGAGGGCGCTGGATAAAAAATGGATGGAGGCAACTCTTGCCAAGACTCATCCTTTGCACTAGCACTACATCGAATAGCCATCAGAATTTTTTTTTGGGGGGGGGGGNGGGCCGGAATACTTATCCCTAGCGCATCGCTCACACGCTTGCATTTTTCTGCACTCTTCCCTGCCAGTGCTTTTATGCACGGATGCCTAACTAATGCATTTTTATAGCCTCCTGGGAAGCGGGATACAATCACGGTATGGACACTTCTCAATCGGCCCTGGGATGTTTAAGCCGCATTTATGATTATGGCCGGAGTCACTTTACTCTAAGAAGCTGCACATATTTCATGTGGAAACTTCCCATTATGACAAGCAGCTTGGGAACGTCCTCGGTTGGAATATATTTATGAACAAAATAGTGCAGTGTCCACTATTAGCCTCGAAAATGGTGTCAAGATTTGGAAATAACGACAATAGGAACCATTTGCAGAAACTCCACCCTGGGAGAGAAAAGCCTTGGCATTATAAAGGATAAGTGTAATTTCGGTAAGCAGTTCGGGAGACATCTTTTATGGCAGTTTTCTCCCAATCGAATTGATGTCGTTCTTACAAGGGAGACAGGAATTGCCACTTTTGTGCAGGTAGAGGGAGGCGAAACAGGGCTTTTATCCTCCAGTCGCACAACATATACATCATGGAAACTGAATGGCAACGGCCGGAACTAGAGAAAAGCTTGGGAACCCCTCGAAAAAGGGGATGGATGGAAGAAGTAAGCTTTTGCTGCTCTAATTTCTTCTCACTCGATTTATTTCCAAAACCCCCCCTTAGGACACGTTGGACATGATGCATTGCCCCTCGACAATATTTGAAGGCAGTCCTTGCCTCAAATGCGTGCAGCATTATTTATTTAGAGCCCACTTAGTTCCAATGAAGTGGCTCAGGAGTCCAGTTTCCGTGCCAAATACACAAGCGAATACCCAAGGTTTTGTTTAGCGAGTGGGTATAATGTAGGGTGAACCAACATTGATTACTTGATATCGACTCATAAAATAGTGCAGTTTTGCTTCCTACGTGTAATTTGGGGTTTGACCGTATTGGAATAGCCAATAGTACATCAATATGATCGGGCACATTTTCCACTTACTATAGAGACTCAGTGGTTATGTGCGTGAAGTTCTTTTAGCTACAATTGACGTGGTGGTTTCGCACATGCTAATGAAAATTTTAGTTACAAGAAGCAGACTGTTTTTTCCCATATTTTTCGCACTATTTACGTTGTGGATACCTTACTTGCAGAAATGTTCAGTGTAATGATCATGCGGATTTTGTGGGAGTATTACTGGTTGATTCACTGCATATATGTGCATACGTTTGCAGAACACGGTCAGAGTCACAATTAGGACAAAATTGAGTTAAACATTGTGCTATGTAGCCCTAGACAAGTGCGGTACTTTTTGATGGTCACGACAGCTATTTTTCTATTCTATCTATAGAGCAATTACATTTACGTAGGGGAAAATAAAGGTATAATCTTCAAACCCTCACATCTCAAAATCAACTTCATTGTAACTCTGATCGTTTTGCATTTCAGGTCTTTAAGGTCAGGTATTACTGCATTGCGAAAGTACAGTTTGACGTAAAATAATTTTCCACAAACTTCAACATAGCCACATGGTGTCACATTACTCCAGCTACCACAGCAAACTCCCCCCAAAAAAATTTGAATCATTTTTGAGTTACACAAACATTATAGCCGATTTGATGTCATTTCGTCTAGTTTTAATTTTTAATGAGCATTGTGTGCAGTTGGATGCGTTTAATGACGCCTCCCTGGCCAGTTCCAGTCAAAGTACGGTGCCATCATCACGTCCACCACCCGAACCTGTTGGCCTCCTCGCACATGAATTATTGTCAACATTCGAAAAGTGGAAAGCGGATGGGGGCGGATTAAGGCCTCGGCATGCATTTCACGCAGAAAATCGGTTTTCAAATATTCCACCAAATATTCACGGAAAGTATAACATGGAATAAATGCGATTACTCTATTTTAACATGACGCATCCCCCGCTCCATGGAATAATGTCGAAACATGATTCGGGGATTGATGTTGGCTTACAGCACTAATCATATACACCGTCACTGGATTTTGCTTATGTGCATTTCGAGTCCCTTGTTATCCTATAGAACGTCCGTAATGAGTTTAGTCGGGTTAGCTATCAGAAAGCTCATCGAGTTGAACAGGGTGGGGCTCAAAGGTTGGCAAAAAAGGCCTAAATATTCTTCCCCCGGCTGAACTTAACTACACCCCCTGTACATCACCCAAACTAAGTTGTACCTATACCGGAGGCTACTTTTCTCACGCTGCTTCCACCAGGCTCCAGACATACCCCAGGCGCCTATACTTTGGCTGCACTTTCTGCTGCCTGTTCAAACAAAACCGATGCAGCCTGCAGCGCATCATGACAATACAGCACACTGCATTATGCGACTGACTTGCCTGGCATTTCCTACCCAGCGTTCGGTGTCTCCTTTACCTTTGAGAATGTCAAGTTGCATTCTTTTCGTGCCATTGTAATTCCTCGTAGGACGGGAAAGGGTACGCATGTAAGCCAGCTAAAAGTCTCTCAGAGCTGCTTACTGAGTGGAGGAACAACTTAGTTTCGCCAAACTCTTGTCGGGGAAAAAATTAAAGACGGCTGAAACATCCCTGTCGCCAGTGGCTACTGTCGTAGGCTTAAGTGTAACATCATAACTAATATTCGCAAAATAAAGCTAGATGGAACAACACAGTAGGATGCAGTAATAAGGTCAAGGCTTTGAGTAGTCCCGAACTGCGTTGTACCCAGAAGGCCAATGTACTCGTAAAAAGGATCTCCAGCCTTGTGGACTATACACATGAGTGCCTTCAGTACGTGCGGTGCGCCGTTTTACAAGGCATTGCAGGCGGACGCGGAATGCGATGCTGATGTAGCCTGTGGAGAAGCACGTACAATAGAAAAGAAACTAATGAAATTAACCTTAGTTACATGCACATCAGCGTTATATTCAGGCCATTAATTGCATTCAAAAAATGGGTAGTGACCGGATTGTTTCCACGAATCGTTATTTTGTAATATAAATGTGCATATGCAAAGCAGCAAAAACTGAGGCTTAAAAAAATTCCGGAATTTCATTGGCCGGTAACAGGTTTTTCAAGCCTGAGCATATAGTGACAAAGAACCCAGTTATCTAATAAATAGTAGCCCAAAAGGGCAGGATGTTGCTTGTCAACTCGGACGCTTCGGATTGATGCTAACTGCAGGCGGCGGATATCGGGATTTCCGTCCCAACTGGCCAGTGTATACTAGTCCACAGGCCAGGGTGCGGAAATGTAATGATAGTAACATATTACATTCTCGCTGTTTTCGGTAGATGTCCCCTAGAGGATCAGGTCCAGCGCAGTATATACTCGAGAGGGTTCCGCTGGGTCGTGCTCCAACATGAAAGTTAAACAGCAACTGATAGCCAGTTACCCGGATTGACTTGACAGTAATCGCATCGCCTTTCCCTTACTTAGCAGGTTTCTTTCTCTTCTCCTTCTCCTTTGCTTCATCACAGGGCTCAAGCAACCCGATTGAATTGTCTGGAGGGGGGGTTGATGGAGCGAAAATGCAGTTGCTCTGCGACCATTTCAAGTCGACCGGTGACGTGTAGTAAGCGATGTTTAAAGAGTTCAGTATTTTTTTGTGTTTGTTTGGAAGCGGGTACGATTTTTTGCGTGTGTCACCCTTGTGGTCGGCCGACGAGAGGATGTGACAACCGTACACCGAGGTCGTCAGCCTCGCTTGCCTACACTAGATGTTATCCCCCAACTACTCTGCTTACGTGAGTTGATTGGATGGGATTGGATTTCGATTATTCTGGCTCAATGAGGAGTAGCGGCTCATTGTAGCGGGTCGGAAGGACACTGCGATAAAATGGGAACGTGCGGCGCATTGAACGGCGGGATTGCCGAATTCAGCTTATGACAGGCGCCTGCACAATCCGCGCCTGGCTTTCTTCTCAACGTTTACTGGTGGCGACCATTCTTACGTGTCATATAATAATTTGGTCTGCTGTGGGTGTCCAGAGATGGTGCAGGACACCCACGTGGAGGGCGACTCGATGCGGGAGGCAAGGTAAGCTTCTTCAGTATGGCACAGGCGGCCATCAATCCATCAGGAATCTGTTCGGCAGCAGGAGGGGAAAGGAGAGAAAGTGCACCCATCCAAGGAACGTAGTACAAATCGATGAGAGTGGTCTGTGGGGGCCTTGCCTTTCCCTTCCATACGTCTTATTTCCCACAAGTTTTTCTTCTTAGGCTTGCTATGCGTTGGCCTGCCTATCGATTGCACGCGGTTGAGGTGTCGGCCGCCTCTTCCTCCTCAAAGCTAGTTGAGGAGAAGGTTGGTGCCAGCAAGGGCCTGGAGGGTGTTGAAAGAATCAGATCAATATATCACACCTAATGGACTGATGTGCCCTCTCCAGAGAAAATGATTTTCTGCCGGTGTCCCTTGGCCGCCTCGGCTGCAACCCTCAGGAGGCCCACAGGTTTCATCCGGCCAGATCAAAAATCATTTGCGTATCACCTGATGGGGGCACGCCAGGTTGGGGAAAATCAAATCAAGGCTGGACATGCCGCTCAAGAAAGGGGAAATGTTGGAGCTGCCTATCACGATTTTTCATCCGGCCCCCTTTTTACACCGTGGATTCAAAGGCGCATAATATTGAAAAGATGCTTATCTACCGGGCTGTGGGTAAGCAGGGGGGTGAATGTAATGTGTGTGAAGCATGCAACTACGTGCCCAGAGAATTATCGGAAACATGTCCTCCAGGGCTTTATGACTACTAATTATCTGTGAGGTGTCGGAAGAAGGCAACAGGGATTGTGAGGCACCGTCTCAACCGATTAAACCAACCAGCATTTCCCCCTATCCTATCAAGAACAGCAAGTAGTAGTATTTGACGCTGCTTTTCTGCGGTGCACAAAGCCCTCTGCCTTCTCACGTGTACGGAGTAACTGGAAAATCGATCGACTCTATATACCTGCTGTAGAATCTTTGGCTTAAAGGAATGAAAGCTTTTGCTCTCGTCGTTGGGGGTGACCCTCAGGATGGCGAGGATGAAGTCAGAGAACTGCGGCTATTGACTCAGGTTTGAAGAGGATTTCGATTACTGGGATTACGGACGCTCCTTTTTTCACTGCCGGATGTCCGAAGCTGTCTTTTGGAGTACATCACAGATAAAGGATACCTACACAGCTCACTGCTCATGGAGAAAAGTGTTTGCTCAGGGGAAATCATTGTTCAAGAAGAAAAAGCCCTTGCACCACCGAAGAGATATGCCAACTGCCAAGGAAATGGCTGCGGTAGGCAGAGGAGCTGAAGCACTGCACTACACGGATTACTCCACACCTTTCTCTCTGAAAATCAGGACAGACAACTCTCATCTCACAAAGGTCTGATTGTTTTCCACATATTGAACCAAGACTAGAGGGGCCAGCAGCAGAAGAGGTTGATCAGGTGTGACGTGTGATTTATCGGCCAAGATTTAGTGCTGCCTGCTGCCGGCCACCAAGCATGATTATCAGCCCCTGCACTGTAGGCTCCTCTCGTGCCAATCTCCTCCAACAGCCGCTTCTGAAAGGCTCCCGTCGCCCACCGGGATTTCGCCAACTCGCAGCGGGACCTGTCTGCTGCTTTTATCGATATCAGCACTCACAACACCTGCCTGCCTGCCTGCCCACTACCAGCTCTCAGCAGTCTGCTAACTTTCTACCTGCCCCTTTCGGCCAAACTGCTACGGCTTACATCACTTGTCTTTTGCACAATTTGGATGGATCAGTCCACCAACTTCCTACTTTCGCACCTGTCCACCATACGTCGGTATAAATCACTATAATTTGAGGAAATTATGACCTACCTGCAAACTTTTCAATTTATTGCGTGTACGGTGTACTGTAATGGAACATTTTGGCTGGCTAACATTACTGTTGAAGAGGAGTGAGACAACCTGGGTCTCGGGTCGGTGGGAGATGTCTGTCGGAATCCCGGGACCTGCTGACACTGGACCGGAGACAGACAGAACCGCTCGACGGGTGTCGGAGGGAGGGGGCTTCCGGATTACTTTCAAGTAGTCTACCAGCCAAGGCTGGCCAAATCCCCCAGCCACTCGTCTCATGACCCCAACTCCTATCCATTAGCATACAAGCCCCGTCTGCTGCAGCCTGAGCTCCAACACAATCATTGACAAGTTAAAGGGAGCTGCTGTGAAACCCTTGGCACGACCTGTTGCGGTACGGCTTCCAGAGTACTTGCGACCGACTTCAATTATCTTCTACACCTGAGGCTGCCAAGTCATCCGATATTCTTCTGGCACACCTATTGCCCACTGGGACCTGCCTACCCGCAACACACCTTTGCAGCCTCACAGCTACATCCCATTTCCACTCTAATCGGGCCCAACTCAGCATGTACTTGACGTTGACACAACATCGTTATTACAGTGTAAGTGTGGCCTCAAGGTGCCAACAAACTCATTAGCATGCCCTATATGAAGTCATGTCAGCTGTAATTACGGGTAAATCAAGGCCAGGACATTTGCAGATTATAGTCGAGTCACTGGACTTGTTAAAGTTGGGGACTCTTGCGTGGCATTAGCCAAGTTCCGAGTTCGATTACCGGTGCTGGCTATCCGGACGACTTTTATTATTATTATTATTATTATTATTATTATTATTATTATTATTATTATTATCGTCGTCGTCGTCGTCGTCGTCATCATCATCATCATCATCATCATCATCATCATCATCATCATCATCCTCACCACCATCACCATCATCATTATTATTGGAGGGCATATAGTCATATTTGGTTCGTCCGTGCCACTGCTTCGGCCAGCCTAATTTGGCCCTTTAGCCGCAAAGAGCAAATTACCGCCAAATTGGAGGAAGAATTTGCAAAATACCTCACTTGCTCTAATAACCACAATTTGCAGATATTCACAATCGCGTTTTAAGTGTAAGGTGGCGGCACATATTCCAGTTAAATAAAATAAAACAGGTTTTGCGACGTTTAAAAATACCGGCATATTCATTCCGTACATATGGCTGGAAAGGCAAATATATTGACAATAGTTAATAAAGTAAAATTAGACTATCCATATTGCAACCCAAATCAACCCAGAGGGCTAGCTCAGGCAATACTACTTCCCCTACGGCAGGATTTAGCAGAATCTGCGGTAGTGTTAATTGAAAACGATCAACAGCTGGAAAGGGAATAATATAGATGGGTGCGTTTTTCACCTCGCTCCATTTCCATCCGATATTTAGTTAATAATGAATTCGCAGACCAGACCATATTTATACAACGAATCGCTCTCTGGTGCGTGAACAAGGGCGACAGCCAAAACTGGATGCTATGAGTTTTGCGAAAAAAAGTGGTCATTTCGCGTCTGAACTTTGGCACCGCCAAAGTAAATTAAAAACCGCGCCTCTGTGTGGTTTCCACCAATCACGGCATATTTACGTACTCTAATATTTCATGAGGTAGCACACCTCCTTAAAAATGTCAAACGCTGAAAACTACCGGGAGTGCAAATTAAATTAAACCTCGGACGAAACGGCATGCCCAGTAGCTGATTCACGTCTATTCCAAAGCGACTTTTGTCACACCCCGTATTTTACTCCTGAAGGCCTCAAAAGGGGTAGGAAATGGCGGAGACGGGCGGCAGCCCCTGAGGTAGAATAGACCGGGGTCTCATGGAGGTAGCCTCGTCGCAGGAAAGAAAACGGTGTCGCGGAGCGTTTTTCATCGTTACTCTGCTCGTTCGACTTGGATTGGACGCACGTTCCCGTAATGTTGGAAAAGGGGGAGGGTTTCGTTATTCTTTCCTCGGCCAGCCGTTTCCACAAGTACCTCCAGATTTCCCACTCGATTCTACAATCCGCAACCCCCTTGCCTTCTCACGCCTTTTCCACAAAGGCTGCCTGCAACCAATTGATGCCTGATGGGATCTAAACAAGAACGAGTCGAACCTCGCTCTTCGCGACAATCCGCAACTTTCAACCACGCTCCGACGTACCTTCGAAGGTGGTGCTGTACCTACAGGAAAACAATTTATAATCAACCGAGCGACAAAAAACCGTTAGAACTTGGGCCTAGACCTGTGGCCCCAGTGCATCAGGTCTCAGCAGGCAGGTTTATGGAAGGAAGATCGGCGGCCCCGCTTTCCGCCTCACTTGTCGCGCCCAAGATGACACTTGCACAGTATGGGATTGCCTGTGGGGGCCGCCCGCTTTACAACGTGCTTATGATTTGGCGAATGAGGTCCAGGCTGGCAGACTTAGTCGACAAATCACGTGGTCTTTTGTCCTTGTTGTGCAGCGCGGCTTTGCACAAAACACGAACCGGCTTGAGCCTACTAATGTCAAAAGCTTCCCACCCACTGCGTCTTTGCCAACGCCCTGGAACAATAGTTGGCAGACTGAAGCAAGTCGCACTGATTTAGCCCTATCGGCAATTCATGAATGTTGGAGCTTGCCAAGGCCTGACAACCCTGATTAGTACATCGCTCCAAGCACTAATTGGTCCATCATATACGGTAATGCAGGTCGCGACCTCTGACACCATTTTTCAGGCCTTACCGGACCTGCTTTCTAGCCTCGGCTCTTGACAATCTCAAGTTATTGGTACAAAGCCTATTTTCCAACGTGCCGAGGGTTCCCCATTTCGGCCACACTCTCCCAGTATTCATGGAATAGCCGTTATATGAAGAAAAGTGGCACATTCACTCCAGACTCTCCTCGTCCGCCCCCCCACCACTTCCCTTTTCCATATCAGAGCTCAATATCTCTTGATCAGATGAGGGGAAGCGGAGCCCTTGGCCTGATAGTCTCGGAACAAGCACCGCATTCTTTCTTCCTTTCCTTTCTTCCCCTCCCCTAGCCACTGGCCCTCCCTCACATTGACATTGTCGTTCAATTCATCCCGAGCAACCTTCATCACTGGCTACATGTGGCAGGAAACGTGCCCTGCGGTTCCTTCAAGATGTATTCAACCTCGACCCGGTCACAGGCCACTCTGATGGTACGTGGTGGCCCGTTATGAAGGCAAAGTCAGCTCGCTTTCTACCTCGATTCTTCGATCGAGTGGCAAAGAGGACGCTTATTGTCAGCGCACGGTACACTTGGCTGCCTCTCCACGCTTCTCCGAGAGCTTGGCTCGCAGATACAAACTTCGCTAAAAGCCTTGCCGATAATCCCATCCTCATAGTTACACCACAGAGGAAGTGCGCAAGTTCAACATGGCTGATATTCACTCGAGTTTGCAGGAGTCATATCAACCCTGATGTGATTAGTTAGCTGACTCAAAAGAAGCACGTGCTTCTCACGCCTGCAGTGTTTGGAGTCGACGCACTGTGTGCGGCCAGTTTAAACGCGAACCACTGTGAGTAAACATCAATGAATACCAGCGTGCATTTTTGGCAAGTTTGCATGACCACCGCAAGTTCATGAAAGCACCTTTTTTCATGCAAATCGGTCATGAAAGCAGCTAGGGGAAAAGAATGCGGTGCCCTAAGTCCGTAATCCTAGGGGAGAATTAGGCACGCCATTGTCCTGCGAACAAGAGAGTCAGATGTTCCCGTTATTCCCTTTTTGTCCGTCTATCCTGCTCTAAGTTGGCTTCTCTCTACTCGTCTTTTTTTTGCATCAAACGATTTTCTCTCCTTCTGCGCGTCGCCTTGTGAAAAGTGTCATCCAAGTCGGTAACACAAAACCTTTCCCTTCAATCAAAGAAGCATATGGAAGAGACGTACGTACCTTGTTCTCCAATATCCGGCGTGTTCTTCAATTTCCAATTTGCTTCCAAGCAACGAGCCTGAAAAGGGGGAAACAGGACTGCTGTAAATCCCTCGTCTTTCTCAGTCATCACCAAAGAATGTGGGAATTGAGCGTATTCAAGAAAAATAATGCGGGACAAGTGAACCCCTGGCAGGTATGATGAACTATTGAGGCATAGGATACGTAGAAAGATCCTTGCTTTAAATGGTATGATTGTAGAAAAAGTGTGGCACCCCTTAGTCCTTCCTTGGACCGTTTGATGGGAGGTTCACCCACCCCTGCTATCTCCGTCTGGAGGCATAATGGTTGAGGATTAGGTGGTGCCGTGAGCTAGAGTTGGGAAGCGTGCGATTGAAACGTTGGGAGGAGTGGAGTCATCTGGCTGAGAGACACACTTTCCCTTTCATCGCCGAAGAGTTTCCCTTCTCTTCTCTTGCATGCCTGAGTCTTTATTGCTGGGGAGGCTCTGCTGGCGGAAGAAACAAGCAATCGATGACTAGGGGGGTCTGCACTTAAGAATGGATTCGGACCACTTCCTTTCTAGCAATCATCACCGCATGCGACTTGGAAAACAGAGGGCAGCACCGGGTCTAATATGCCGACTCGCTTTTATAATTATCCCATTTTGCATTTCTGTTTTTTGGGGTC
The DNA here is from genome assembly GCA_000934665.2 of Catajapyx aquilonaris. Lineage (NCBI taxonomy): Eukaryota > Metazoa > Arthropoda > Diplura > Dicellurata > Japygidae > Catajapyx > Catajapyx aquilonaris. The sequence continues at coordinate 104,371 of KZ537979.1, forward strand.
TTTTCTTGCAGTTTCTCCGCGAGATCACATGAGGCCTCTGGGATATTGCCTTCCCCAAAGTAGCTTTCATATTTGGTACATTCTTGATGGGGAGAGCAGCCGGAGATGAAGCTCCCTCCACCACCATATGCATAACCACTCGGGGAATCTCGCTTGGCGGCCGCTTCCCTATTATTGTATTATGTTTCTCAAGGCATGGAGCAAAATAAAGTATATTTTCCATTTTCTCCGGGCCACCGTGCCAGGCAGCCGAGAAAATTAAGGCCATGATCGCGAGGAAGTTTTCTTCGATCACTCGCGCCAGAGGGAGTGAGACGAGCTGTTTACGACATCCCGTGTCCCACTATCGTCAAATGTCATCACTTGCTGATGTACTGGATATGCCGTCTAACTTACTGTTTGCGGTCGACCCACCCTTGCCGCCGTAAAAACCTAAGCAGTTGGCACACAAGCCCTCTGCGCAATATTTTATCCGGCCCATTACTTGACTGAATGAGCATTACTGCTTCTGGCAAGCTGCAAAATTATTCACAAGCTGGCTAAAAAATTCCGATCGTGTTCGCTCAACTGTTGCGTACGAACAGATTGAGCCTTTGAAATTACGCCAAGTCATATAGCTCAAAAACGCCGCCCACCCGTTTTTGTCCTATTTCCTTCCGCATATATCCGACAGTATGTAACACGCCGCTATTAATCGTCGAAATACTGGTGTACACTTTCTCACTGTGAGAAGTTTTCACTCGGTTCTAGTTTGGCACACATGGCCCCAGGGAAATACTGCGCCGCAACTTCCTTGCCCGTAGGCTCAATTCAAGGGAGCATCACACGCATTATCTCTAGCATCTGAGCCATTTCCTCAGAGGTATGCGCCGTTTTCTGTCAACTTGCCTCCATTTTGGGACTTCCTGGATGCTGCAGCAGCTTCAACTAGTTTCTCCCTCCAAAAAATCCGACTCTTGATGCAAAATGACACTCTTTTTTCTAGCAAAAATCAACCTACCCGCTCTGCTGACTAGTTTACTTAACACCCATCCGGGGAAAAGCGTGGATTCAAATGGTCAGGCAAAGTGCTCTTGTCATCTTCGCTCCCCGTCCCGGACACCATTTTACAGTAAACAAAGAGCGAGTCGCACCTGGAGGCTTCAATGGACAACTACAGAGATAGGGTATCACTGATGGGACCCATTGCGATACACAATCTTTGGCCCCACCCTACCCAACTCCTGCCATCATTTGATTACTTTCTTACAGACAGACGCCAAAGTTTGTTCCAGCTAAAATTGCCCACATTTTTTTTGGTCTCTCTCTCGTGCGCTCCCAGTGCAAAATGAAAGAACCACAAAGTACTTTTCGCCTTTGGCATTCTGGGCCATTTTGCATGAGGCTCCTGCAGTAACCTACCGTAATTGGAAATGCCAGCAAATCAGTTATCGGTGGGGGGCCCAGATTCCGGGGGCTAGTTGGGGTGTCCAACCATTTGAACCTGACACCCCGTTCCAGAAATGCCTGTGTGCACCTCCCGAACTATGCATGGTGCTAGCCACATTAGTCTGCTAGAGGGGGTGACTCTTAACACTCGGAATGTATTGGTACGATAAAAAAATCACATAAGGTAAATGGAGCAGAATGGTGATTATAATTTCTTCATACCTGTAGTATGAGTCATTGCGCCCTAGGGTTTTAATTTCAAGGATATGTTTACAAAAGAAGGTGACGCTCCTTTCTAATTAGTGGAAACAGATGGCCTGAGGGAAGGAGCTTAGAATAGGGAAAATTCGAAGTCCGTTTTTGGGCTAGGAGGGGTTCGGAGAATGGTGAAAAAATAGAGTGTTCAGCTTGAGAGTGTTCAGCTTGAATCTAGCTACAACAATGTACCGAATATTGGACCTAAGCATCAGTGATTTGAGGGTAGCAGAATCAGGTCAAATGGAATGCGTCATCGCGCTCCATGCACGATAGTTGTTGGCTCAATACGCAAACATGAATGTAGGTGGTACTCACCAAATATCATTTCGTGCAGTGCTGGTGTGTGAAATGCAGGGCATGTCGGGCATGCACTGTGCGTGTACAAAGAGAATGCCGACAGGGGATTTTCAAAAAGGGGCTTCTGCTAGTGGCACAAAATTACTTTCCACCTGGATGCATAATCTAGTGCATAACAAGAAATGGCTGCCATGTACTCTCTGGAAACTTTCTGGCCATATTCTCACTTATCAAAAGGTGCCATCGCTAGATAGACATCATAATCTATTTCTAGCAGCCGAAGTCATTGACAGATTTTCGATGGCAGAAACTTCTCTCGTAGTCGTGACACCTTCAACGACATCGTGACAGATCAGAAGTACCATTGGAATCCGCCTTAATAATTCGTGACTCCAAGAATAGAATAATTGTAGAGCCAGCAACACCATCGTAAAATAACATTATTTCTGCGGCCCCTTTTTGGCGCTAATAATGAAAACGAAATGACATAGGAACGTCATCAATCAACCTTGTTAGCCGCTATTAGCATCGAACCCGTGAATTACGTCTCCTTATCCCCATATTAAGCCTCCTATAAATCTCCGCATGGGGTCAGAAGAAAATCCCCAGCAGAGAAACTTGAGAAAATTATCCGGCCGGGCTCAACAGTCTTAAGAATTAATGAAGCGATACCATTTTCAAAAAGTTTCAAGACACGAAAATGTGCAGTACACACAGACAAAATAATAACCTGCCGGATTAAAGCTAATATAGCCTGCAATATTAGAGTCTCCTGAGTGCATAGTAGAGTCATGGCCTGGAAGGCACTTACCAGAGGAAGAGCCGACGATAGCAAAAGATGGTTGTAGCAGACTGGTTGGGGAGAAACTACCGGCATGTGGATGAGGAAAAGTGGAGGGCGTAAGGCTAAATTTAGGCTGGCGGAAATTTCGCGGGGGTAAAGAGCAGGAAGCTCAAATCCGTCTACCCACCCTCACCATCTTTCTTTTTTGATTTTTTTGGGGGGAGAAGAAAACTGTAGGCGCTTGATTTCCGGACGCAAATGATTACCTTTGTCAATCGACTGGCTGCCATAGTTTTCCGCCAAGGAGACGCGATAATGGAGGCCTACGGTGAATGATTCGGCGACTCGTGCATAAAGCATTCCAACCAAGACCATCGATTCGGGGAGGGCAGGTTCACATGGAAATGAGAAGGCATGCTTTGCTTTGGTGATGTCGGTGCCGACTCCCAGGCTGACGTACAGAAACCCCCTCCTCCTGCATTTCATTGTGACTGGGACCCATAATAAATTTAGACGACCACTTCTGCCTTGAAACCTCGATTCACATGTGTACGTTTCGTTCCGGCACAGAAATAATATTCCTTCCGGCGGGGTGCTCATCTCCACCCACTTCTTCAAGGGAGGAATGGGGTAGATGGGGAGATGGGTGGGGTTTGATGTCATTATGGGTCAAGTAATTCCCCGTTTCCTCGGCCTACGCCGCGTGTTTCCACAACCAATGATTCATAGTTATCGATCGATCCCGCCCATCGCGTTTTGGTATTGCGGTTTTCTCTACTCGAAATAACAAACGGATCAGTTCTCGTGATTACTTTCTGCGGAATTCATTCATTCGTCAAAACACACACCGCTTCCCTCGAATTCAATTGAATCGCAACAGGATGGAGGTAAAAATATTCACCCCTGACTCTTCCCCATTCTTCCACTATTTTTGGCAATGTTTTCTTGGCAGGTAAAGCCATGCGCGAATCTGGGCTGTGACCTTTATTCGTCACAATGGTGCTATGCGGGAGACGAATGCAATAACAATTGATCGTAGAAATACATCTTATTTAATTTCATTCAATACCTGACAGACATACCAGGCGTGGGATGAAATTTGAAATTTGGTACAAGTTCGCTTTTCCGTTATGCCATTGTCTCATGTTACTTACTGCACTAATTATTCCACGAGTGCACCCCAGAAGTTAGTCATTATGACCCACCATGTATTTATAAGAAAGGTCACGAGCTCTATCTTCGAATATGGAATCAACAATGATTTAAAATGTTCAAAAGACGCTATTTGGATTTCATTTTTTTTTGCTAATTCGTGGCAGAAGATGCAAATGGCCTCCTTCGAAACCCTGGCCTCATTTGGACCTTATTAAAAATGCCTGCTTTTGGACTCCAAGGGCCAATGAATTCACTACGAGCCTTGGGTCTCTAACTGAAGGAGTCGATAAATGTAAGCTTCATTTCGAAATTTAAAAAGAAAACTAGGCTGCTTCTCAAAGAGCTCCTTTGAACTTGTGTACACTGCTAATCTGAACCGTAGTGTTGCGACAAGAAAATCTCGTATGGAATAAACCAAGTTTAGTTAGTAGCAGTAAGAGGAAGGGAATGGGATGCAATCTTCCGGGAGCGCTCTTAATTACAAGGCAGTAGTTAATACCTCTAGCCTAATTTAGTGAGCCGGAATGAGCATTGGATCACGACCTATTGGGGAACTACCTTCCTTTCCTTTCTTCCCTTTCTTCAAATCCCTGCGCGATAACGTCGCGATGAGAAAGGTTTGGCACCAACTTTCGGATTAAGATGGGTCATTGAAAAATCTCTTCTTCCGTCCCTAATTAACGCGAGAGACAATGGACGACGCGCTGCATCCATCACGGCTAACTCCAGGCGGATTCCATCTTTTTTCCCCTTCCTTCTCTCCTCCCCTCCCTACCTTCCCCTTCCCTTGCCGTCTCCAGGGGACTGCCTACCCCTAAATCCCATCTCCTGTTTAGGTCCCAAAGTCCGATCCGAGAGGACCCTGGGATTTACACACCGCTTGTGCTTCGTGGGTTGCATAGTCCGAGGGATGAAGTGGGATTGCTGAGAAGGAATGTTCTCCAAGGGCCACCCGACGTGAAGCCAGCGTTCTATTTCCTTCTCTGGCCCTTCCATAACTTACCCGAGACAAACCAGCCTAGAACGCAACTATTCATGCACATAAGACATTGACAGCGTTGCAGTTCCTCTTTAATCCTGCCCTTTAAAAAAAATTGGAACATCAAAATAGATCCTGTACATGTCTGCTCCTCACATTTTCTCCGGAACATTACCCCGGAACCCCCTTAACGTGATACCTCCTATCCCACACCAGAAATGAAGAGAACCGACTATCCTTTCCCCTGCTGAATCTGAAGCCGCAGAGATCAGGATTCCCCGTGCATACAAATGGTCTCCCTCCACTTCAGAATGCGAAAAATTCGTGACGTGTGGCCGGGCGAGAAGGCCAACCTCCCAATACCCTAATTCCGACTCTTTGCCAAAATCGATGGCATTGTTGCTGCCAAGTCGGCTAAGCTTCCCCCCCTACCAAAGATCTCCCCCCTCCTGCTAAAACAAAAGGCCGTCTATCTTTCTTTCCACTACACTTATTAGCAGCAGGGCTAAATGGGAAGTTGGGCTGGGGCTGGGGCATCAGATGTCATCTCTCAAGTGGCAAGTCGGGGGCTCAACAGCCCCCTTCTGCCAGCCCCCTTTGGCCAACCACTTGGGTCCCTCATATTCAGAAGAATTTCGGGGGGGTGGTCAGCTGGTATACTCTCGTGTTTAAAGCCCTAGCCACAATCTTCAGCAGGGTTTTCGGGATTAACGGAGCCTCAGGTGTCTCTGTTAATGCATTCCCCTTGGCCAGTAAAGCGCAGAAATTACATTACATTTCCGACTCTTTTATTAAGGCGTGTTTGGCTGCAAATGGGCGAAAGGGATGAGAGGAACGGGGGTTCTGGGGCTGGTGTGGAACGGGTTAAACCCAAATCCAATTAACATTTTACGACACTCCAAACGCCCCCTCCTCCACATAATAATGTCCTTCATTTTGCAGCTGATAAACTTGCAACCAGTTAAAAGGAAAAGAAGACAATGCTGCATTCTAATCGCTCGTTTAAGGTCGAGCCCGAAACCGCAACAGACTCCGAACTTTTTCGGCGGACTGTTATCTGCCACATAGAGCCGGTGCATAAGTGGCCATCAACAGCCAGCCGGAAATGTGTGCTGATTGTCGACTGCCACGGATCTTTGTGTTCCTTGGCGCTGTATTGTTGCACATGCTGCCAGGCTGGAAATCTGGCCCGCCCTTAAAACATCCGCCGACTCAACAGTCCCATCACAGGCAGCCTGCCCAGGCTATAAATGATAACCCAAGCTGGTCAACGACTCCTGCTGGCCAGTTGGGACCAAAATGGGATGGTGCTACTTGATCAACAGCACAAAAAAAATCAAAAAAACTGGATACTCCATAATACCGCTTATACACAGGCAATACACTTAAATCTGGGCTGGTCATATTTATGTCGCGCCGAGTGTCATGCAGCCAGTGCAATCCGGGGCGCTTCCAACTTCTCCTAATCTATTCGCAATTGAGCCACGACATGACGGAGTGCTGACAGTTTGTCCCGACTGCTCCACCGAGTTTCACTGAATTGGCCCTTGGTCCGCTTTTTTTTGTTAAAAAAAAGAGCCACAGCCCGCATCTCACCATCTGTGTGAATGCAGATGAAAATAAATGCCAGTCACAAAGATCCACTTGCATTCTACATCAGCATAGCTAACCAACCAGAAGCGTCTGGATTATCTTCTTCCCGCCCGAAGGTTCTCAGAAAAGTTAGGTCGAAACTCAGCACCTCCAGTTGCAGGCTCATTTTCTTGTAATTTTCCGGCTCCTAAGACAATGGATGTCACCGGCAGCGAATGAAGCGTCAAGAATGAATCCGGCGCCTCCGGGGACCTCCAGGTGTGTCTGACAAGACGCTGCACCTGACTGGTACAGTACAAATATGCAGTCGATATCCCAGCCTTGTCTGCATCGATACATCCATCCCTCTTCCTGATCCCCGTTCCCAATTTTGACTACCATCGTCATCCCATTTTTCACCCCTCCTCTTCCTGATGACTGCTTCAGAAATCGATGGAGAAAGGGCTGCTGCGGTGCGGTTCATGTGGTACGGTGCGGTATGCTGTAGGTTTGGAGTTTGAAATCTAAGCCCGGGAGGATTCGATTACTGCAGTAATTAAATTTCAAATTTTCTTGCAAAAAATAAGGTCATGAGATAGATTCCTTTTTTTCTATCCAAGAAGTAACGTTCAGCATAGCCAATGCAACCTGGACAAAAGCAACCATTACAGTTGCCTGCTGCTGCTTTTCCTGGGACTCACACCACTCGGGCCCGGGCTACATTATTGGAAAGCACTTTCTCCACCTTCGCATGCACATTTCCAAGTAGGCTGGTCTGGCACGCTGATTCGGTGGGCATATATAGCCCCTGTATACAACGCAACCGGTCAGAGAAGAGCGGCATATAGGTTAGCTAATTTCCAGGATGACCCAATGATAACGGTTGATTTGGAGCTGCATGACCCACAAAATAATGTTGGTTGATTTGGAGTGGTATGGTCCATGGATGTATTGATTCCGTTAAGCACAATACATGTAGATTGTGCTAATTGGTTTGGTCCAGCAGCAGCGCTTTCGGAAAGAAAAGTGCAGCTACCATACAAAGAGAAACTGCTGGGGCCTCGGCCGCTGCAGGCAGCTAAATTGAAATCTGCGCCAGCTTTGATCCAGCCAAAGGGCCCAGCTGAACTTCAACCCCGCGGTCTCCTTCACAATAATTGGGCCTCCGAAAAGCCCTCCCCACCTCCTCGGCTGCCAACTCGCCAACTCTCACCCAACTTGCTCCGTACGCAAGGAACCTCACTGCATGTCGCCTCTCTACCAGGGGATACGCTGGGGTATAATGTAAGAGCATAGAAACTTTGGCCAGCGACTATGGATGGCTTCATCGATCCAGAGAGGGCGCGGATTCCGGGGGTGTCATTTACTTAGTGAGAAACCTATCTCCAACCCCCCTGACCAACTTGAAGGAACTAACTCAGTGCACTTGGCCACTTGCTGCACTCTGCACTTATTCGACATGGGAGCAGCACACTGCGCCCTCCATTCCTTCACTCCACAGGAATGTACAATTTGGACCTGGCTGCGGAATTAATCACGGCTTTCTTCCCCAAATTCCGACTACGGCCTACTTTCTACCCAATTTAACCAAATTCCACTACACAGAGAGCTGGAGTTTTATGTCTTGCCCGGGCCGGCACGTCGCAGGTGTATTGCGTCCCACGGTTTTAATGTTATCCTAAATTTATTATCGATCATCAAAATATGCGGGCCGGATAAATGCGCATCATCAGTGTGTGCGGTGTACAGAGTAAACTGATCGTTCTATCTAGATGAGCAAACAACGTGGAACTCTGTACACATCCAATCTCTTCAACGCGGACACTGCTTCTTGCGGGCAAGTCAACAAACGCTCTATTGCAGCCCAAAATACAGGCAGTCCCCGACTTACGTACTCCGAGTTACGTAAAACTCGACCACTTACGTAAGTCGGGTACTGCCGGTATTTTAACAAACTATATCGAAGCTATACTATATACACATCTGAACCATAGTTACACCAGGGGATATCAGTCAAAGTAATCCAATATTTCATTGCTTAACTCGACGATAGACAAGCTGTCAGAAAATGTCAATATGTACATAAACACCCAGATTGTATGCGATAGCCACATGCAAATTAAGTAGACAAAAGTGGCCTACTTTCGATAGTGGCAGGGGGGTCCCCAGGAAAAACAAAAAAGCCACATTATTTTCATGCAAACAGAGCCGCCGTCGGCGTGGACATCAGTCAGAACGACGGCACAAAGTTGGACTGAAGGTCGGACGGGTTTTGGGGTCGTGTACTATCCCCCTCCCTCCCCACCCCTACCAGACTTTCCAACGTCAACTATACTACCCAAATTTTCCAGCGGAATTTGGTGAATGTGGTCATCACTCTTTCCCCCACCCGCCTCTCCCCACTCTCTACAAGTAGGCGATTCTACAGCAGCAGTTTGCGTCGACGGGATAGAGTGACAAAAACCGAGTTCAGATTCTCCCCCCTCCCCCCACCCTGCCCTCCTTCCACATTGATTGATGCAGACCACTGTATTTCTGGCCCAGAGATTGGGAACGGGGGAAAATATCGTGAAAAATCAGCTAGGCAGAAAGGGGTGACGTTTTCCCCAAGAGGACTCCTGGGGGTGAAATATTGGCAGGGGAGAAGAGGTGCTGGGGGATGGAGGAGGAGGAGGAGGGAGAAAAAATGAGACTTTTTGATTCACGGTTCACCTGACATAGTCTCAAAATCAGACAAATCAGGCCGAATCAATTTCATGCCGCTTGAGTCGACCAAGATGCCTTCCGCTGGTATTAAAACCAGCTTTAAAACTGCAATCGTACTTTGCTGATCAAACGTTAAACAAATATTGTATAAGTTGGTGTCACGCCACGTGTGCGGGGCATTACCTTAAACCAACAAACCTTTTATGCCTGTTGTAATTTTAATTACGGTGCTAATGATGTTGGAAAACCTTACGGCCCATTTAGAAGGACAAGGCCATTACAGCAAGTTCAACAATTTGCCACAGCATGCCCCCTAATGGCAGTTAAGCTATTTCTTTGCGTAAAAATCGTTTAAGCGAGCAGAACATTTCCGGGAAATATGTGCATACGCTAAGTGAACAAACAGTACACGTTGTTAAATAAACACGGCTGTAAGCGGTGGTGGGTGACTTCGAAATTTTTTATCCCGCCATGAAACCGCATGTAGCTACATAAAATAACGGCTTTCCTGTTTTCCTCTATTATTCGATGTGTTCATCCGATTAACTAGGAAAGTCACTTTAAGTTCACCTGCACTGGCATTTACCACAAATTGAAAATACTATGAGCCCCCGGCGATGGTGGGGATTCGTGATTTGGCGCAAATTGCCAACTGGGACGTTACGTGCACACAAGTCATATGCAGCCCCAACACAGTGGGGCTTCTGCACACTGTACATTGCAAAGCATCTCTGCTACAGTGCCACTGCTTTATAAACTACCCCAATTTTATACAAAAAAATGAGTACAGGTTGACACCTAGTCTGCTTCTAAACAATACGACGCCTTTACTGAGCTGACCATGGGTGAAACACGATCTAAGCACATAGTGCACGGACACGTCGTGGTCTCGAGGGGGTTCCCAGGTCCTCTCAACTTTAAGTGCTAAAGTCCGAATCGGGTTGACTATTTTCCGTGTCAGCGTCATTTGGGCTTCTAAACTGATGGTTTCTCCTAACTAAAGTTGTTGCAACCAGAGTAGGGTGTAGTCACGTCATCCTTTGTTAGAAAGCCATATGGTAGGAGCATGATTAGAATGTAAATTTAGGGTTTCATTTGCGACTGTAATATGTCTTTGAGCAAAATAATGAACATGGACGACAAAAAGCGTAACACCTGCGTGCACCTTGGGTGTACTTGCTACAGGCTGGTTGTTTGTGTAATTCCCTTGCAAGTAGGGTGGTAGTGTTGTCGCCGCGGGATCAGCCCCATCGATTCAGGAAGCACTTCACTTTCAACGCAGAGCTCAACTTTGGCAAGTTATCCGCTTAGGGCCACATTTCGCCTGCGTCGCCAACAGGGCATATCTCCCACTCCGCCCCGTCAGTTTATCTGCCAGGATTCTCTTTCGCTCATTTTCAGCTGAATACTCATTTTTAACAGCCATGTTTACCAAGCCAGATCTATCGATAAGGGCTGAGTGCGAGGAAATGACTTCTCTTGGTGGTTATGTGACCTAGGCCAGCCCAAACCTTCTTGCATCCGGTTTCAACCCTTAATCAGGCCTAGATTCACATTTGTGGCCTACAGTTCGCACCAAGCTCATTTGTCAGATGGTCTATTTTCCTCATCTTTCGCTGGCTCATCTGTAAACATTTTCAAATGATGAATGCCTGCAGAGCCGACGCTACACATCTGTTTTGATTTCTTCGCCTACTCTAATCTTCAAAAGGTCCGAGAGTTTACAGTGCACTGTAAATAGCAGGCTGGAAAGAGTTATCAGTGTAATTAGGTAAAATGAGTAGGAGAAGCAGAGGGCTGGAAAGCGACCTAAGCAGCACAAGAAGCCTGACTGACAAATTGGAAATTATAAAAACAACCTTCTTCAGTTTTTTTTTTAAAGATACACATCTTGAAGATTAAGGAAGATCCGTCTGAGAGCAACACATTCGCTAGCAACTGGCAGGTGGCTGGAGAATTAACATTTTAAAATATGATAAATTATATTAATTAAGTACGAATTATGTAGAATAAACATGAATGGAAATATGTAAATACTTTCACCTAATTAGTGCATAATGTGAGAAGTGGTGCAAAGGGGCGCCTGCGCATGATGTGAAATGTAGAACAAGAGAGGCTTGATGGTTGCATGCAGTCCAGGATATTTCCATTGTCTCCGCGCACGGTCAATTCATTCCGGTGCCATTGCAGTATTTATCCCCGCCTGTAATGTAATAACGGAAGTCTACGCTTTCGCTTTCAGGTCGCGTAGTTCGGCGGAACCACGCTGTGAATACAGTCCACCCAATCTTCAGCGCCCGTCTAGTCGATAAGGTTCAGGGGTCAAACAACACGCTCAATGAACTTCTCTATAATGCCCCATTTTTCAACTTGTATCCAGTCGACCTCTCCAAGGTATTTTTTTCTGACATGAATTGGCTCGCATTGAGTCAAGTCGTGAGCATTTTTCTCGTTTCGTAATGGCCAGAATATAGCCCTCTTGGCCACCTTACCATACTGTATCCCCAGTGTGGTATTGATGTGCAAATCTGTAGCAGGCCACCGTTTAAATTAACAAACTAACCCTACTAAACCGTATGAATCAGATCCGGCGGTAATGAACTGTCTTTTCCACTTACCACCCGTGACTGAAGTTTTCAGCACAGCCAGGGGACAAGTAACAATCCGGGCAAATGTTTCAAAATCAAATTATTGGCTTATTGTCTCCTACAAATGCACACCTGCTCCACATGAACGGTAGGCCTCTGAACAATTTACCATCCAGTTAATTAATTTTTGCTTTATAGGGACAACCCTGCTAAATCATAACCAAAGGTTTGCAGTACTGTGCTGTGGAAAAATTCGAGCGCAAAGTAACCACTTGTTCCTGCAAAAAAAACGGAGTAACTTTTCCGCATACTGGAAAAACACAGCGTCATTAGAGCGACTCTAAAAATGACAGGATATTCCACTCTCAACATGATTGGTTTCGTTGTATGAAGAGCATTATCATTGTGGTAGGTCGTCTTCCTCGGGGTTTCACTAGAGATTTAGTCCTTTTTAATGTCGGGCCCTAATCAGTCAACGTTAGTGCGTGGGCATGCCGGGCAATAAAAAAAGGACCGTACCCTCACATCAAATCCACAACTACGATCGCATTTGTCATCCTCAACTCATACTGGGCAATAAAACATTATAATTACACTGCTATTGTTGCATTGAACGCCAGTGCAATTCCCAACGGTTTATGATATCTACATCAATAGTACATTAAATACACGTGCCATGCATACGTGTCATAAATTATCGGACTGTTCGTTTTGTTTCTGTTTTTTTTACCACGTGGTATCACAACAATGGGAACGCGCCATTAACCAGCATCACGGACCAATGCCTGGTTGTAACAAAATAATGAAAGAAAAGTCATAAAGCTAATATTACTAGCCCGCTCCACTGATCCCATCTGCAATCAAGCTAGCAACAACATCCAAACCCTCTCGTAAACAATTTCCTTGTCCAGATTTCCAAGCTAGAACATCTCTAAAAACAGATTAAATTGCCGCCATTCCAGCACCTTCGGACCCCCAAATTCGTCATGTCACAATGTCCACACACCAGCCAGGGATTAATCCCGAAGGCAAAGATTGATCCCACCTAGTTGACAGAGTCCTCATCTTGGGGGCCCCAGTTGCGTGCGTAGCCCTTGACATACAAGATCGCTCAAGAGCAGCAGCAGGCGAGGTCTTGTGCAGCTAAGCGATAGCATGAACGCTCCTAGAAAGCTAGTCAATTCGAAGCAATGCACGAAAATGTAAGTCAAAGTGCGTGGGTATTACGAAACTGCCTAAATTTTTTTGCCCCCCTTTTATTAGGGTGAGTTACACGCTTATGGATGTGTTTACAGCCCGGTGCATCAGGCGTGTAAATGGTCTACAGCGGATAGGCGGCCAACGGAAAGCCATCTAGACGTTATCTGCCCGGCTGTTCATTACTGTGTGCTTCCACACCTCAGACACGCTGCGATTGAGCGGTGATACACCGTCTAAAGAGATCAGATTTGGAGTAAACATCTCAACATTCAGACCTCCAAATGTGGCCTTGCCCCTGCCAAGTTGACCACAAAGTCTGGACAAGTGCCAGAGTTTCTTAGAATCATTTCTTAACCCCCAAGGCAAAGTCTGCAGCTGAAGAAGCCCAGCGCGTGTGCACTCCAATCTTCCTGGATGATCGTGTCTACCAGGACTTCCGCAAGATTCTTTTTCCTTCCACTCACCTTCCTTGGCGCCTATCGATTCGAGCCTCCAACCACAACCAGAAGTCTGCCCTTTTGCGACACCTTGTGTTAGGAATCGCCTTTGTTGCTTGTAATTTTTCTTCATTTGTGGTATGCGCAGTCGAAATTAATCTCGGGGTTCATGCGTCACTTGCGTACGTTTGTCAAAATGTGTGCATATGACGGTCCAGAAAAGCAGATATGTGAGCCCGTCTGTTATTTGTGACTCGTAAGGACGCTTTGACCGACATGAACCGGGCTTTTGTTCTAGCAACAGAATGAAATTCCATACGAGTTCCCATGGGGTCTATTGCGGGATTCAACTTCAATTACTGTATCTGGACAGTATGCGTGGTTGCGATCTGTCTTTTTTCGGTGTAATTCAAAATAAAACAGTTCCATGCTCAAACAGCAACAATACTGTCAACGAAACGCAAACTGAAATTCACGCTCTATCAACAAAAGTCACCACCGTGAGCATCCAATTAAAATTTTTAGGGCTACAATGCACCGTGCAATGTTTACAGAAATGTTCCGAATGCACAGTGACAATTTTGTGCCACAAAATGACCAATATATAGTCAGCAAACAAATGAAATCCACATATTTTGTCAGTTTATCGTATGGTGAAGTCCATTTAGTTCTAAAGATTCGTAAAAAGCCAGCAGGTCAGGATTTTCTGTCTTCCCTATCATGAATGCTCTGGATTATGTCGGATTTGGTAGATTTCTCCGGCCGATGCACATGAAAAGTGAGCACACTGCACCTATGCACTTCGGCGCTGGAAATAAAATGGCTTCCACCGCAGCAACGCGAAGACTCTCGCGGGACACGCACATCACTTCCCTGACATAATCCCATCAATTATGCCCATAAAACAGTTTCCATATGCTTGTCATTGGGTAATGAATACTATTGGCAGCTCCTTCGTCAGCTGAGCTCCCCACACACGATGGCGGTGGACTCCATCCAGACTAGGCCAGCTTCCGTGACGGTCTCCCCCAAGGCTGGTGGCCGGCAAAGTAAGCAAGCTCGCGTGCCACCCAAGAATTTCTATTCACGCGTCCGCCTCCGCTCCGGAATAGCCATGCAGTCTACTTACTGCATTAATTTACAAATTTCCCCAAGAGGGCTCCGTGCCATGCTATGGGCTTCCAACTTCCCTGGAATCGTCTTCAAATCGACGCCATTTCATCCCCCCTACCCCTCCTTGGCCCTCCCTCGATAATTAACCATTCTTTGGCCCTCCGTGATCATTTATGGTAAGCTTTCAAAGCCAGTCTTTGCTCCCCAGTCGGCTACTGGCGTGGGAAAACTTGCTCCGACCTTCATGCAAGGTTTACTCGGCCCTCTTTTTATGCTCCTTGGCAATTTCACACTGCGCTCCAGTAAAACCACCTGAATTTACTACGTGACATTTCGGCAATGCCCTGGGAGAGACAGGGATGGAGACAAAAAATATAAATGAGCGCAGCCTGAGCGTTTGAAGTAGCGGGACATCCACGCGGCAGGGCTTAACGGTTCATTTCCTTTTATGCGCTTCATGTGCCATGCTGCTTCTCACCTGAGCACACATTTTGTCAAATTATCTACAAGGAACGGCTAAAGGGTCTCATGCGCAATCCGCTCATTTTTATGTGCTTCAGGTGGGCCACAAAAATGATGGAAATCGCTGATCTTTTGATGGAATTCGGTGGGTTGCAACGCAGGTCCCCCAAATATGTGACCAGAAATTGTTTGTGTGCTCAACTAATTGTCAGGGGAATGCTCGTGCAGAAAAGGATTCCCATCAGTCTTACTCAAGGATAACACAGATTTGGTGTGCGATAGGAGCACTGGAAGCCAACAATTACGGCATGTATCGTTATGCATAGACCGTCACGCACGAATATTAATAACACGCTCCTCTTAATAAAATTGTTCGCTATTAAGAGGAAGCTTGGTTTTATTTTGACGCTATCATGCTTTCATGTGCACTTGGGGATTTTTATAAATGTTAGAGGTTTCAATTATAGCCCTGCGCATACTCCATTGTTCAAGCTGCGCCTGGCACGTCATCTTCCCACAGCACAAAGGTCAGCCACGAACCATAATATTTTTAAAAAAATGTCCAGTACTCCAATCCGGCTACTACTGTACTGCAGAAACGTCTGGCCCCGCATTTTCCAAAGCAATTGGAATGTTATAATCTGTACCTCTACGCTGGGGCTTGCTAACGAGCTGGGTTCGCCTGATGGGAATAATAAGTGCAGAGAAGGGGAAAAAAAATTTCCCCCTAGCCCAAGCCTGCAAACCATTGGAGTCCACTGTGGCGGTAGCATGATGACCGAAAGGTTCAGAAAACGACTACTGCCATACAGCAGCACGCTCATCAATTTCTGCCCTTCCTTCCGCTACATCACTTCTCAGCCTAGTCCAATCGGATCATTTACACTCCAGTCACAAGTAGGGCGAAACGGCAGTATATTGCAGTTTGCAGTGGACACGTCCAGGCCCAGATTTGCCTGCCTGCTCACATCTACTGCCCATTTCAAAACCCAGCATGATGAACCTGATTTCCAGGAGACCTGCACAAAAGACGGGGGCTAGTGTCCTATTCTATTAGTCCAAATGAGGTGGTGGATTTACCAGATGCGGATGACAGTTCACGTGTGGGAAGGATTCTGAGGAATCCTCGAAAAGAAATGAAGGATTGAATGAGTCCGGGGCTAAGAGCTCTTCGATTAGCGCCAGGGTTGTGTATGCGGAGGCACAAGAAAAACAAAATGGGTCCCAGAAACACAGCGGAAGGAAGGAAGGAAGGAAGGAAGATGTGCGGGCTGCAGAGTAAAAAGCCTGGGCTTTGCCAGGAAGGCTGAGAGGAATTTAGAAGGAGCCAGCTGAGAGCCTAAGAAAAGCTTCGGATCAGGCTTTGCTTTCTAAACGGACGAGCTGCGACCCACCCTACACTCCATGCTGGCAAGACCAATACTCATTCCCTAAAGAGACACTGTTCATTTGGTGTCATAATAATTATGTGGGAGATGGACTTACCACACATTGGGTCGCCTGGCAGTCTTCTTATTTGAACATTCGTTGCGCTCCGTTTCCTGGAAAAGAAGAAGGTATATGAGCGATTGACCAAGAACAGCCAGAGTCCAGCCCCATGCACGTCATTCCCACGACAGATTCCGGCTTGCAGCAGTCGACTCTTGCCTAATTAACTTCGCGGCTGGAGGTTTTTGATCCACGCCCTCATGGAGTGGAATATTCATGTAATTACCACCTGTGATCACGCGTGTAACTGGAGCAATTACACACATCACGATAGACTTGCGGCACAATTACATGCTGGGGAGAAGTGAAGGTGATGGAACATGACAATACCTTCCCCAGGCTATGATGCTACATTTGAAAAATATATATTTCCCAACATTTACACGTGAAGCGTGTTTGAAGCAATTCAAGTGGCATATACAAATCGATTCTGAGCTACCCAAAGTAGTAGACGGCTGGTGGCGAGAATGAGGAGAAAAAGATAATCCGGAGCTCATTGCTTGCCAACTAGCGAAAATCTCCCCCAATTCGTAGCACTCGTAATCCACTAATCAATATCTATTACAGACGGCAGCCGCCAAGTAAATTCCTTCTCCCAGCTCATCAAGAAACTCTTACACTCGCCCTATCCGTCTTGATTCCCTCAGCTCACCACTCTTGTTACACAGAAAAGGAAACCGCGTGCCTACTTGTGATTTCGTTCAAATATCCCAAGCAGGCTTTGTCGCCGAGCTACATGCAGGGCAGGGAAAAGTCTTCTATAGTGTGTACACAGTATAACCGAGAGACTCTTGAACTCATCTGAACAAGGCTGGAAAGACTACAAGCCCAGACTGGCCATTGTCCCAATGCAGGGGCAGCAAGATCCAATCGTGGAAATTAGTCTGCCTGGTTGAAAGGGAAACAAATGAAATCCGATTTGCCAGACCTCCACATTACACAAAATCCACTTGCTCTTCCAACCTGCTTGGAGATTCAAGGCAAGGTCATCACATATACACACAGCATCATGTTTCCAGCCGCTGTCAGAATCTATTTTGCATACTTCGCACTTGCTCAACCATGTTAAATGCGAAGTAGATCTAAATATTTCTTGTGGGAAACCGCATTAGAGTGTAGTGGTATAGTGTTGAACGCATCATGTTGCAGCTCACACAGCCAGCTAGTTGAAATCGAAAGTGGTATCATTTCGAAATCAACGGCGTCAATTAATCAATAGCCCGTGGACATTGACAACAGGGCGATATTAGTAAAATAAATCGCGACTGTGAACCTGCATTAATTTGAAAATTTCGATTACATGCACCCCCATGCCAGCACACACCTGTCCCGTTTCTGACTTTGGGATATACCCGAGTCTGTTCTTTTGCTTCGACAGAGAATGACGAAGTCGTTCCACATGACCACTCATTTCACCACACACCATTCTTTTCTATCCATCAAAGTCATTGCACCACACGGATAAGAACGGCAAGGTGAATGTCCACCAAAGGCCGCAACAGGACACACATTTGGTAGTAGCAGATGACTTGTTTGACTAAGCCGAACAAAGAATATTTTGTCAAGCTTGTAGTGGAGGTTGTCCACCTTGCAATGCAAGAAAGCCGGAAGACGTAGGACGTGGTGCTAGCACGGTCCAAAAGGAAAAGAGGTGGGGGCCTACATAGAAGGACACAATTTATATCGAGTTGGCCGCAGCCAGGGATGAAGTGGCTTTTGGGCTTCCTAACGACGCGGGCCAATTTCCGAGATGGCGCCGACTTGCTCTGCAAGCGCTAAATCACAGTTCTCCTCTCTTTCCTTTTCCCTCTCAGGTCCTTGGTGTGGACGTCCATTTATGTCCACCTCGCCAAAAACTAGCAGCTATTGTGAACACTGAACAAAATTTTCAGAATTCTCAAAAAAAAAAAAAAAAATGGGACATCGTGGCAACCCATGATTATTATCGAGAAGTGTCATTTTTAGGAAGTGTTCTCAATATTTATTAAAATACGTATGGCTTTGAAATTGGTAAAACATTAAAATCCATTTCACGCTTACCGTCACGGTTAAAGACATAAGTGATACAGTATCGTCGTGGGGGCTGGACAACTGTCGTCATTAACCCCTAGTAAACGAGTACTAGGCTCGACTAACGTTTGATCCTTCATTGTAATGGACAACCAGCACTCACTTTTCAAACGACGATGATTGATCTCGGCTTGATCGAAGGCCATTAGTGAAATCAACAAAATAATTACACAAGTTGATGTAATTATTGTAGTCAATTTGCAAATTGCAAGCGACGCTGATGTTACTAATACTTGACGGGAGCGTGGAAAAGCGACGGGAAGCGGGTCGCGTTTACACTATGTACACCAAGAGTCAATAGTGAACTAAACGAGCTCCATTGGGGCACAGCCAGCTCTGTCGCACTACATACTACGGTCTCACGTCTGTCGCATTCTCCAAGAACTCTCCATTACAAGCCATTAACCCTTCAAGTACTACAGCCTACGACCACCAGCTGATGAGTTTCCCTTGAACTCCCGGAATCACACCATCAAGATTGCCCTACTTTTTTTTAGAGGGGGGGGGGGGTCCTGGAAGGATTTTTGCATCAAACATTTTCAGCTTCACCTCCATTTTTATTTGCAGTGACACTGCATGCTGTAATGCCAATGGATTGCAAGGGCCGACAACAATAATAATGCAGTTTAATTATGTAAGCTGGCACATAAAATGTCAGATTTTCCGTTTTTTTTGCCTTCCGTTGCCATGGGAACCTCTTTCCGTGAGACATCTCAATATTTTCTGGATTTCCTGGATACTTCCTGAGTATTATTGCAAGTTGTGCAGGTCAAATGTGCACAACCTCCGAATAATTTTTTGCACAAAATTCGAAAGAAAGGTTGGTTTATACTTCCTATAGCTATATTGTATAGACTACGAAATGACACTCTGCTAAAACAACCATACATTTTCCCTTGCATTTTCCGTCATTTTTGGTCCCATTTTTGCAAATAATAATAATATTATTATAATTGGTTACACTGTGATAGTGGCTCTGCAAAGTAAAGAGCTTCACACTTTATATAGCCATGTACAAATATTAATATCTCAGGTTTCTGCCAAAGACTCGTCTTCACAACTGTCATTTGCTATGCTAATTATCGCAGGTAAAAAGCTAGTAACCGACAAAATCCACAGTTGTAATCTTATAAGCCCGAAAAACACACAATGGCGGCAGAATCTTAACTGACATCAGGCTCGCGATTCGTTAGAATAAAAAACCAACGACTTCCTCAAAATCTGGTTGGAATAATGACACATCTAACAGAAAAGTGTGAAAAAAATGTCTTCACCAGTAGAAGCAGTAGGCATGGGCAGGGAGAGAATTTGACGGCTTATTTTATGGCTGGCATAGCAGCGCAAGCTCACATTTTTGAACGAATGCAAGCCAGCTCGAATTACTCACACTCCCCATATCATCATACAGCTGATGTGTAGGTGTGCACCTGTGTCTTGCCACATCAAAGCGGTCATGATGGCCGCAACTTTTCACGTCGTCATTAGCACCGAACAAAAATGCGATTGGAAAAGTTCTCTTGAAATTTACATGGCTAATGAGAAAGACGGTCCCTAATGGTCCCGGGTTTTTTTTTTGCAGTTCTAGGTACACAGGGATGAATCGCTTTCTAGGCTGGATACAATTTCAAGCCATTATCAATCACTCACATGACGTTGTGATGCATGACTCGTGTGGGCTAGTTCAATCCCAACTGTGTGTGCCGACTATAGCCTTTTGCCAAACATGTGATTCGCCTTTGAAATAAAAAAATCATTTAATGTTCCGACAGTTATGGATTATGGTGGGGTAACTGCCAAAAACAATTACAAGCTTAACAGAGTGCAATAAAAAAGAGGGGCAAGTTGACGTTTTTTTTTTTTTGAAAGGCATAATACTGGCATGAGAGGCTCGTTGATCATAATACTTCAGGCCAAAATAATGTTGTGTCCGATAAGATTGTACTCGTACATCGAGGGTGTAGGATACTAGGTTCAGAAGGGCGTGACCATTTTCAGGCTGGAAACTTTTTCCTCATTTTTGGACCCCCAGACAAAGTGCTGAACATGTCAAGCTGGGATATAAAAATACTCTAACGACAATTTCTTTCCTATGTCCAGAGCATAAAAATGTGGGCACAAGCCATTTACGAAAATGGTAGCTGGACGTGTAGCCTAAAACAACATCAACCTATATATCACTAGACAAATTTATGACGTTTAATGTCCAACACAGTCATTGCGTTATATTGAAATTGCCACAAGATACAGCCAATAGAGCCCTGTAATAAATAGTTCATCTACTCACCCAACATACCCTAATTTTGTACCATCATGGCCATGTGCAAGTCCCATACGCAAATACCGAATCATGTTCTGTGGCTGGGCTGTTCATACGATACGACCTTATTCGTGTAACGACTGTACTTATGCAATTAATTTTCACCCTATTACAGTTTCAATCATTGCCATGTGAACATGATTTTACAGGCTGAGCACCATGTCGAATGTCATAATGCAACACAGCCAGGTACAAGCCGAGTGATGTGTGCTCATGTTTTGAACTTGGCATCGATGCAGTCTAGTTGGGCAATTTGTTCACCATTATGGTCACGAAAAGGGCTTCAAGAAGCGCACGAAGACTAAAAAGCTTGATGATACTTCAGAGCAAGACTTGATAGCTTTTTGATTAGGATCAAGAAGAAGAGCTTTAAAAAACCGTCCTGGGTGTGGAGGGTTTTGAATAGCTGGCGCAAACGATTCATAAAATCAGCAGGATCACGAGGCATGTGTGGCACAGCGCAAGAATGTAATTTCCACGTGGATGGCCACTGAGCTTTGCTGCAGCATATCCGCCATGGCTGACATATTTCCCCGGTAAAGTACTCGCCCAATATTATGATGACCTTGGACTACATATGAGAATACTCGTCATCAAGAGTGTTATTCCACATTTTTTCCAGCCCTAATTTTTTTGGAAAAAATTCTGGTATTTCCCGCAGTGTAATTGAGATGCAGCTGGAAATACCTGAGTGCCTGTTCGCACAAGCAAACCCTCCCCCCACCGTAACGCGTGTAAATTCCAGCAAGAAAACACGGTTTCAAGTGGTCTCTTGAAGCTGGCGCAGAGATAAATTCCGTTCCGTGAAGCCTCAAGATTTATACACAGTGGCTTCCCCTTCGATTCGTGTTAATTAGATGCAAAGTACCTCCGAAACGTAGTCGCTTTCCTTCAGCGGAAAGAATCCATCAATCCAGACTCCACTAGCGAGAACAGTTCGGTCTCTTTCACTGTAATTGCAACAATGACACCAGACAGGGTCAAGCCACCGCCATGATTGGACAGAAGCAAAAAAGCAGAGTAGCTTTTATAAAAAAGCAGTTTAAATATTCAGAGGTGAGTGTTCTTAATTGATAGAGATGGCGAGCTGCTCGCGATAAAACGCACTGGTTTTCGGTGCTTGCTTTTATTGCAAGTTAGCCCCCCATTTTTTTGGTTAGAAATTACCCGTCATGAAAAGGTGAAAAAAAACTGTTTAAATGATTAGGCTTTTAGGCGTGCACCAGCTAATGAAGCGGAGTCGCTGTCCGCATATTAAGCGTCGACTCGTCAATGGTTGCGAGAAGAGGCAGCAGAAGGCCCCTCCAAACCAACCTGATAAGCAAGGATGGTAGAGGCCATTAGCTCAGTGGTCCAAAGAAGCTGGAATTAAAAGGGCCTGTTCGCGCCCGGCTTATCTGGTGCGGTTGTGGTTCCCACCATCTCAAAAAGACATGTAGACGTTTCATTTTTGAACGTGCCCAAAACTTTTGCATTCGAAAAGTTTTTCCCCTCCTCCTCTTTTCAGCCGAAAACTTCTGACTAGTACCGCTAGCCCTTTGTCTGGCGCTAATGAAATCCATCAAGCATTCTGTGTTAATTGCCGTGCTAAACAGCCTCTCACTTTTCCCTACAAGCGAATAATTTACAACAAGACAATTTGCCTGAGCGTAAAAGGCTGACTCAGTAGTTTTCAATGACGATTTGATTCGGCGCAAAATTTGCACCGCCCATAACTTTTCGCGTTTCGGCGTAAAAGCGGGGAATTAATTTGCCATCTGTTTCGCCAGGCCGCTTCCGCATGCTCACACCACGCTTCACACAAATAGGCCTGGGTTACTAATCTGAAATATCCCCAGCTAGGCCTATACGCCCATAAGCGGTGCTCAGGTGCGCGGCTCTAACGGCCCATTTCCCAGTCTGGCTAGGCCCCGAATTGAATGCTACACCTTATACACTCGTAACTTGGTGGATAAATGTTTGTCTGCTGTCGAAATGTATCAGATTATGCATTAAAGAGTGTCAAAATACATATCAGGTGCATTAAGCCGCGATTTTTTTCTGTAGCCAAAATGGCTACACTTTTCAAACCGCCCATGCCTATTGTATACATCAGGTGAATATGTTTACACGCCAAGTGCATAATTTTACATAGTATGACCGATATGCCTCAATTATTTGTTCGATAAATTTTTTAGATATTTTTTCGTGAGGAAAAGAGCTAACAATGACTACAAATCTAACAGCTGAATATTTGGGTTAAACAGCACCACCAACACATACCAAGTTTTCAGTGTATTTGACCTAAAATGGTTCCTAACAAGGATGAAATTTTGCAAGTTATGTCGAACAATTCATTCGGATTCAGTTGCAAAAAAAAACTCTGTGAATGACTTCACTGTGAGCCCAATGGTGCCTAAATGGGCGACTGCTGGGTGGTGGGTTCGAACTCGATTTTGGGAGTTCAAAACAATCCAAACAGATGATCCCCGTTCGGTCAGTTTCATTAATGCATTGGACGCCAAGTCGCGGGATTTCCCATATTAAAAATGCGTTAACGCTAATTGAAACACGATAGAACCATTTCATTGCAGGGGGATAAGCCAGAATTATGGAAATTCTTTCTCGGCAAAAACGTCACTTCCTCATCGACAGCACCCACCAACAATTTGCTGTGTCCAATAATAGCATAATGTTTGACACCCTCTCTATAATTTTATCAAATTAAAAACTGTCCGTGCACATTCATATCAGATGAGTAACTTTCCCGATCATATAAAACCAAATGAAAATAATAGTCAAATATATAATACATATAAATAAACGATAGTATTAGGGTAATGTAAGTCTACAAAATGGAGCTATATGCAAACAATGCTAGACATCGATGTTTCTCTCTCGCAGCAACTGTGGGATGGGTCGTTGCCAACAAGGGGCCATCTGACAAGACCGGGAACAATTGTTTCACCTTTACGTTCCCCAGAGAGAAAGAATGAAATGAATAAATAATAGAGGCGGCGCACAAAAAGTTTTTGAGCCAGCTTGCATCTCCAGCAGAAGTAAACTTCCAAGTGGGCAATTCTTCGTGAGCCTGAAACGATGACCTCTTTTTCAGAGATATCAGCTAGGCACGCATGAAGGAGCAGGAAATCTCATTAACACGAGGCTCCTGCCTTGGATGCGGGCTTATACGTACTACAAGCACCACCAGTACTCCCTCCAATTATTCTTGTAGTCGGAGGTCCAAAATTGTGCAGCGGGACAAGAGAATATTGGCTATAAAATGAAATGGCAATCAGTTGGGCCAAGAAAGGCCACGAGTGGCCACCAACGGCCAAGTAATGGGCAAGGAATGGGCAGGAAAGGCGTCGACAGGGTCGGAAATAAATTGGCTTCAAAGGACGTTGTGGTTTGGGAAGTTCTGCACTCAGTCGTGCGGATGGCTCCCTTGTGCATATAATAACCCCTAACTCCCAACCCCCACCTCACCCTAGGCTGACCCATCAGGTCGTAACTTGAAGCGCGCTAATCTTCCAGCAAAACTGTCCGTTGCGTGCTCCACGCATTTTTTTCTGTTTCTACTGTCTCATTCGGTTCAATGTGAGGAGAATTAGTTGGCGGACTGGCCTCTTTGAAAAAGGAAGGAGTCGTCGCCCTGCTATGCCGTGCCCATTACTCACATCCTTACTAAGTAATAATGGTCACTTACGCTCAAGTCAATAGGTCACACAGCCTAGAACTTGTTGGGACTACTGATAATAGTGGCCTCATATATTATGGCGCTTGTTCACATAAACTGCACGCTTAATGGTTTTGGTAGCTTTTCTGGCCGCTGCGCTGTATACGTACACTACACAACGGGTGCATGTATGGACCATGCAATGGGTTGGTTGGGGGAAAAGTTTATTCAATTGAATGCAGGCATATCTAGCTTTACAAGTGTGTTTACTGATAAGTTGTGACACGGGTATCCAGTAGATGGAGTAGTTGCGAGTTAGCAGTTTTACGAAAGGATGGCGTGGATGTCGGGAGTGTGTCGGGTGTCAAATCTGGAGTGAGGTTAGGAGCTGTATCAGTCGGGAAGTGACCGGAGACGAGGCTGTAGTCTAATAAATGTTGGTGGACCACGACCACGACCCGGAGTCACCTCTCGGGGTCTGGAATGATGATCTAGGGAGGTCAGACCTCACAAAGTAAAATAAAAATAAAAATAAAGACAAGGAGGTGCGGAAGCGCTCTTTTTAGGCTTGCGAAATAGGTACCGAGGCTCGAACAATGTTGTGTCGAATGGTAGCTAGAGATCTGTACCTACATATTATGAATGTTAATTTTCAGGGAAAAAATCTTTTAACAATTTTTACGGCCTCATTTTAAGGGCGATAGCCCTTAAGTAAGACCGTAGCATAGATTTCAACAATGTTTCAATAATGAATTTTTCCTACTTCTTCTTCTTCTTCTTGTTCTTCTTCTTGTTACGTTTTTTTTATTCGCCCTAACTCAAGTTCTGCTGTAGGTAGAGCTTCCAAATTTTGAACACAGATCCCCACCGCCGTGACTTGATTTCCTACAATTTACACCTTTACTTAATTCCTCTTCAAAACGCCGCAAAAAATTTAAAACCCCTAAGAAATACGTTTTATTTTATTTTCTCAATAACTATTCTGAATTCGGTTCCTTCTTCAACGGGCCGAAGGTGCAGTGGGAGGGTGCGGATCTATGTTCAAAATATCACAGTTCCACCTGCTGCAGGATTGGAGCTGTGATTTTTTTACCTCGTATTTTTTCTGTCATTACTTCATTTGTTCATTACGCCATCACCTAGAAACGTCAATACTTATTTACCACCTCGCCATATTTTTGGTTAATAACAATAGTTGTTGGCCTAATGTTTCAGCTATGGCAACGCTGCTGGAAGGTCGTCATTGTCTACGTTGCTAAGATATGTGTGGATTATTTAATCCTACTGAACAAGTCGATTTGTTCTACTAGTTTGGAGTGAGTTGGGAGATGAACACAATTGTCGTGTAGTTTTCCGTTGACACGTTCCTCTATTCAGTAGTTTTTTTTCTGGTTTGAAGATTTTGACGCGTCCCATACCTGACTGTCCCTACTTCCAGCAGGAGGGTTAGTATAGGCTTCGCATGTCGGAGCTGAAGTCTATTTAGTCATCTTACTGCATACTTGTGTTTATACTTAGCTCTTCATTGTTTTCATTTCTAGGATACGAAGTAGAATTTTTTCATAGTAGTTCAGAACTATAGTTCCAAGTGGACCCTTTCATTGCAAGATGAACAGTGCCGTGTAGTTTCCGTTGGCACTCTTCTCTTTTGAATGGTTTTCCCCTGGTTTGATGCCTCCCGTACCTGACTGTCACCACTCCCAGCAGGAGGGTCAGTATGATCTCCGCATGTCGGAGCTGCATTCTATGAAGTCCAAAGTGTTCTGCTATTTTTCATAGTAGTTCAGAACTATAGTCCCAAGTGGACCCTTTCATTGCAAGATGAACAGTGCCGTGTAGTTTCCGTTGGCACTCTTCTCTTTTGAATGGTTTTCCCCTGGTTTGATGCCTCCCGTACCTGACTGTCACCACTCCCAGCAGGAGGGTCAGTATGATCTCCGCATGTCGGAGCTGCATTCTATGAAGTCCAAAGTGTTCTGCTATAATATGTACTATGTGGTACCATATATCCAGAGAAATGACTCGGGTTGAAATGTGAGACAGGCATCTTAAATTCCAGTCCTTGTGACCCAAAACACTTCCTGACGAGTCCTGCCTGCCTGCTCGACAACCATCAACTCCTTCTCCAATCTCCTCAAACCATTATTATCAAAACCAAGAAAATCTTTTCAAAATTCGTGAGGTAAGTATCCCTCAAAATATTATAATGTATTAATATGTATGATATTAAAATGAGGCATCATTGTACCTATTCCGTACTGTCAAAAAAGAACTGAAATTATATCAAAAACTTTCCCTTCAGTAAAAAAAAAGAGAAGTAAGACCTTCGCGGCGGAATGAAAGTACTGAAACAAGGCAGGCGCACGTAAGACCTTCACCAATTGATTTAAGCTGTACCATAGGTCTTACTCAAGCAATTCTCATGTCCGGTATGGAACGGCTCATAAAACGACTGCTGCAAACTACTCAGAGCAGTAGGTAGGATTTTATTATGAAAAGGAAAAAATGGGGGGAAAACTAAACCCATTCTAACAGACTTGGTCCAATCGAAAAAGACCCTCTAAAATTCACCAATTAACGTTTATATGTGAAAAATTAAACGTTAAAGTTAAAATTAGCATCTAAAAGGGGTGCGCCGATTCTGCATGAATGTTTCATGGCAATAATTCGCACTAACCGCATAGAAATTCAATGTGCTTAATATTGAAGTTCCTAATTTCATAAAACACTAATATGGAGTGGCTCATGGAAAACTAATACTGCCAATAAGAGCTAAGATACTGCTAACTTAGTAGTACCATTGCACTACACTGGTACTGCTAAGTTAGAAGTAACTAGTAGTACGACAGAAATTCCACAGATTTGTTTCAGAAAGGAGACTTCATGAGCAGTGAATTGGAAATTGCTTGAG
This sequence comes from Catajapyx aquilonaris, assembly GCA_000934665.2. Taxonomy (NCBI): domain Eukaryota; kingdom Metazoa; phylum Arthropoda; class Diplura; order Dicellurata; family Japygidae; genus Catajapyx; species Catajapyx aquilonaris. The sequence continues at coordinate 131,794 of KZ537979.1, forward strand.
TAAGACCTATGGTACAGCTTAAATCAATTGGTGAAGGTCTTATGTGCGCCTGCCTTGTTTCAGTACTTTCATTCCGCCGCGAAGGTCTTACTTCTCTTTTTTTTACTGAAGGGAAAGTTTTTGATATAATAATTATTTGTAATGAAACCATTCTATTCAGCTCTTACTGCGCAACTAGGTAAACGAGTAATTTTTGTAAAAAAATTTCAACTTCCGAACTTTTCAGTTCAGTGCATCAATAATTTAACTCTGTATAAAAAGTCTATACCACATGACTTGAAACGAGCGTATCTCCATTCTTAATACATATACTGCAGTGTATATTCCAGAAATTTCCTGAACCGCAATACACTTATATGCAGTGCTGTACAGTGCATACCAGATATAACGTAATTAAAAGAAACTGGCAGTTGACATTACATCCGAGTCAGCCAATTTCAAAGGGTTAGCAGAACATATTTACCCTACGGCTCTGAGTACAAGTGAAGTCTAGTGGTTAAAAATAATGAACCCGGTAAAACATCCCGGGAAGTGCTTGAATCTAGTGGGTATGGCCGGCAAAGTGAGGTAAACTGAAATCTGTCTTTTCCGAGAGGACAGCCGACAGTGCATAAGTAGAGACCAGCAGAGCAAATTTTGGTTCTCAGCGACGGGAATTTTCCTTCAAAACTAGAATGACTGAAGGCATACCGCCACAGGCCAGTGATTTATTCGTCACGCACACATAGGTTTGGAGCTAGATGCTAATCAACTGCCCTGCCCTACCATTTGGCCAGCCTTGAGCGGCAATCATCGCCTTCTCGTTATCTGATTCATTCTGGTCTTAATGAAATACAAAATGGCACTAGATTATTTTGGTCGCCTCCCAAACCTAAGCTCCTGCATTGTACAGTTCCCTCCAGCATGGAACGCTTTCCCATATATGCATGTGTATTAATACAGGCTGTATACATGACCCGACAGCATGAGCTCACTTATCGTGCGAAATGAATATGTACTGTTTCATTATATTAAAAGCAGAAGGCTCTATGGCTCAGTGAAAAACCACAATGCTTTTTAAATTCACACAATAACATATAACATTAATTCAGGAATATTAAGGTCTCATATAACCTTTTTTTGCTTTATTATTGCTAATGCATGTCTTAACTAGGAAGTTTGGAGTTACAGTCCCTCAGCAGCATGTAACTGGAGCCCTAATTTAATTTACAGTAGGCTATTTTGAAATTCATAATTTTATGCAAATCCGATGGAACATCACAGTAGAATTCTGTGTGTGATGACACCTCCAGCAGGATGGAGGAATTACAATTAGCATATTCTTAGTACGCATGCGCAACTGGAGTATGTAATGCATCACGTTCATCCCTTCCATTCTCCTGGTGGGGTCGACTTGGTAGCGTTGTCTCTCGTTGTCAGCCCGTATACCTGCAGTCCGGAGAATTCGTGTCTCCCCGCGGCTCTTCTTATAGCATGTCATCGACAAAGTCCCTCCTCACCTAAGCCAGATCCGTTTCCGATAACCTCAATATGCACTCGGTCTCTAGACTGTCGGCCATCTTGAAGACAATCCGATAACTTGTCTTTCCCTCCAGAGGTATGTGCCGATCGTGTCGGCTTCCTTAGGCCTTCCGATAGCACAGGGTATGCCCTTCTGAATACCACTGTATACGGCATACTATGGCAGTTATAGCTTTGTGACAAGTCATTTGCTTGTCAAAGCAATTACCGTTTAAAAATATTAATAACGTTTCACGTGCCGTGCTTGATAGAACTTGCGCATTCCATTCTTCCTTTGTCTTTGTGGATCCACCCTTGTAGTACGGCGGAGCTTGTCCGGTATCAAATAATGAATTGGTGCAGGAGCAGATAATACAAAGGGAGAAAGGGAGGGGAAGAGAAGAGCAAAGAGGGGAAGTCAAGTGCAAAGATTGCGCGCTAAGTTATCGGAAACGGATCGGTTTCACCCCCTCCATCTATAAGTGGCCGAATTCCCCAGATGCAGCCCGAACAAGAAAGTGTTTGCACCCGAGAGACATAACCACGCCGCGCCGTCCAGTCAGCACAGCGAACGGATGTGACAGTGCGAACGTTTCGCTCGCCTAATAATGGCTGCACTGCATACTTTTACGAATGTATTCAAATAAACTTAATTTTCGCTAAACTGCATTTGAAATTCATAAGCAGCAAGTTGAGAAGGTGCCAAATCGCATCTGATCTGCCCATGGTTAAAAATGGGATGCTGACATGCTGATGAAGTCACTGTCATGTAACTTGAACATACCGTAGATAAATAATGTCACACGACTCTGTGTGCTGAGACATCCCCGGGTTGGGGTTACTTATTGATCAACAAATTTCTGATGAGAGACAAACAGATCCAGCCTTCCCATGTGGTCAGCCATATCTTCATACTGACTCTGCTTGTAGACACTAACTCAATTTAGACCTAAATACGACTCTGGTCATTCTGCATATAGAACAGCAACCATTTCATCCGCTTCACAGCACAACTCACACTATTTTGCAACATACCCTCCAACCGGGTACAAAATAGCAAATCAGATTACGCTCCCCTCTCCACCCAACCCTTTTGTAACCCACCGACCATCCTTCTTTTGTGCCAATTCCCCGCAAAACTGGCACTCCAGCCCCTGAATCCCTCCTGGCAGATATTTCTTGCGCGTTACAAGTGTATCTGCGGCGTTACACTGGTAATCCCCAAGCGACGATGCTGATACTGCAATTGTATCGGCCAGGGGCTGGACCATTCCCTCGCAGCATCCCCTAGCTAGCTGGCTCGGAAAAAGAAAGCGCGAATCAGAGGCAGCAATGGCCGCAGCTGATTCCCACGTAAGCCCCGAGTAATGAGGACAACAAGAGTAGGGGTAAAGCGGGGTGGGGGATTGTTTGTCCGGAGGGCGGATTGCTCCACGCAGGCGGATGAAATCCGGATCAAGGCGGCAGGATAGAAATGTGCCTGGAAGGGGGGGTCTACAAGCTACACTAGTAATGTCAACTTGAGTTATAAGGGCGCTGTAATTGGAGAGAGCCTGCAAGACTGGACGCCCTCGGGTTTCATCAGGCGCCTCGCTTAGATATAATGGGACCCTGATTATTTCCTTAAGGAACAGCCGAATGAATTTGCTCCATTACGAATCCGCTTCTCTACTCCTTACAGATTTGCTATTTACTCAAACTGCGATGTTAAAGCTTTGGAGGAACCAAAATCATATGCCATTATTGTGGGCACTCTGAATTTTTAATACCGGTTTGTGCCATAAGGGAAATAATATTACGTGGGTTTCGTAAGGCGATGCGATGAGAATCGATACAAACTGCGGTATTAGCTTGTAAAAGTTATTACTTGAAAGAATTCCAACCAGGAGAGTATAAAATATTGTGTTCGACAGTTTCAAGTGCATTACTATTTTGCACATACAGGGTCATCGAAAAAGAAACAGTCTCCAGCCCTACTCGTGCTCCCCTCCTCCCGACAATTTGAAAACCCTATAACTCGAAAACTGGTATACATATAGCTAAATGATTTGAGTTTTGAAATGCTAAGAAATGTTTAAAGTTTTTGTCTCACATTAGTTTACTTCGATATGAGCTCCATTTGTCGCTCAGCAGATTAAAAATGCTTACATCGGTCTCGTGCCAAACCCACTCAATCATATCTAGAGTTACCGTTGTGATCCTATCCCATAGGTGCTGGATATGACTGGTCTTTACACCACACACATTGTTCTTCACTGTGCACATAAAAAGTCGCCTCATCCATGAAACAAACCTGCCGCAGGAAAGTTTGATTTGTTAAGCCTCCCAGTGTGCGAAGTCTTGAATGAGAAGTTTCCCAATGCCTAGCCCTCCCAGAAGCTCAGATCTTACCCCAATTGACTTTTTTGTGGAGATACATGTATGGTGAATAGATTCGGCATCTCCAGCACCGACGGGAAAATATTTCAAAGGTAACGCCAGACATGCCTGAGCGGGTTAGGCACGACATCGATTACCATATTTACATTTGCCGAGCGACAAGTGCAGCTCATATCGAAACAAACTAAGGTGAGACCAAAACTTTAAGATATTTCTTAGCATTTCAAACTTAAAGAATTTAGTTATGTCTACAAGTTTTCGATTTATAGGGCTTTAAAATTGGGACATTCTTTTTCGATGACCTGTATATTGGGATATTCGAAATTAATGATGATGATGATGATTATAATTATCATATAGGCTTGGAGATGCGTAGGGGCACTTCAGAATAGTATCGATCACGCTCTTAGGACTATCATGTTGATAATTTAACAAAGGGACTACACTAAACTGACGTCTATGGTAATGCTGTGGCAGCGCCTTTGTCATGTTCGCTGATCCACGCCTCAACTGGCAGATTTGATACCGAGTCAGTTGCTCCTAAACTACACATTCCGCTTAGCAACAAATGGATGATTACAGTGGGTTAAAGCTTCCCCCATTAATTATGGAAAATCCGACTCATTCATTACATAATAAGCACCCGCCATTTCATTGACCTGAAATAACTGTAGCAGTGGGCTTTCTAAAGATATATACCATTCTATAAAGCCGTATTTAGTTTTGGACCCAAAAGGGTCTATTTTGACACGGGATGTAATTACTGCAAGTTATTCAACATGTAAATGGCAGGTTCCAACATTTCGGAGTACCAGCTCAATATTTATAACAACACACCAGATGTAGGATTGGTTTTAATATTATCATGGGATAAATGAGCTTAAACAGGTTTAATCAGACCTATCAAACATGTACATATTTTGAACAAAATTCACACTGAAACTGCTGCATGTGACGAGATTCCGAGTTTTCTATCCTCACAAAGGTGACGATTTACGACCTGATCTAATATGGACCGTGGTTAAGATTGGGTTATGATTTATTAGGACAGGGATGACATTTCCGATACAGAATGGACTTGAAGCATGCAATTATTGACGGCCATCCAGTTCATGCGTGCTATTTAATAATTAATTAATTTTTCAGAACTAACATGTAGGTTTATAATTATGTAGATATGGTTGTGCCGAATACGCATGTAAAAAAATTATTTGCACTTTAATGTGTGCAGTTTGACAGAGGTCAACCATACAAGACATACAAATAAGCCCTTTGTGATGAATCGTTGAGAAACGTATACCCCACAATCTAAAACATGAGCACATTCCCTCCATTGACCCTAGACCGCCATTAATCATCAAGTTCCCCCAAATGTGCCACCGACTGAAAATGCTGTCCCGAACACAAAATAAGCCTTATGGCAAGCGTTCAGATGTCACTGGGGGGCGAACCACCACCAGAAAGCGGCTATCAATTAATCAACATATTCCCCACCCGAGAATGTCCCGCCAACAACAGGCATGGGCGTCAGATGAGAACCTTGGAGGAGGGCAGTAGGTGTGGCCCCAAGAAGTGCTGGCTGCTCAGGTGATTTGGCGAGTAATTAGCACGTCGTGTAGGCCATCAGCGGATTACAAGAGCAAATGGACGCGACGTGAAACAACGCTGGGCCTGCTGCATTAGCTACTCTGCTCACCCCGCCTCCATTTACCTACACATAGATTGGAATTCTCCCCTACCAACCCCAGCTAACTGCCTCCGGGAGAAAGGAAGGGTTGCAGCCATACGAGATGGGCGGCTGGCCCATGTTATGTCAGTCAACCAGGGGGCAGGTCAATGAAGACTTATTCGGTATTAAATATTCACTCTGGTTTGGGGATATATATCCGGAAATTTTCAGGGTGGAGACACATGCACACATATGGTAAAAAAGAGGGTTCCTAATTTACGCTGCGTTTGGGTTCAAAATTAATGAATCTGCAGGCATGCCACACATGGCGCAATTTATTTAACTGGTGCCGGGGGAAACCAGATTCGCCTAATTGAAGGGAATGGGAGGAAGGGCTGAAGGAAACCTTGGGGAGATTTGTCTACCTCATCCTGGCTCCCACTATTCTGCAAACTACCCATTTGGTTTGATTGATTTGCTTCTACTTTTTTAGTGTTGTCACAAATATGGAACAACTGACGTCACAGCAGTCAAGCACTGCAAATGCCCTAATCTGACTACAAAGCATTTCAATCTTCAATGTACTCTACCTGGACGGGTTTTATGCGGAGGATATAATTTTGCAAGGAGTGCAGATGGTGGAGTTAAATTAATGATCTGTTGTCAGATGTAACGCTACCCTGGGGGTCTCTACAAGATTTCCTGCGCCACATAACAAGGGCCGTATAAATTGTCGTACTTACCGCACACTAGCTATGGACACTTACACAAACTATTCCTGGATTGCATTCGAGTGTTACTTTAGTTCAGCTTCGTATTAACACATAAAATTTAACATTTTGATAATGCTTTTGACCTACGCATATCCTATAATCCAAGTTACTGTATTTTTACCCTATAATTATCTTGAATCCACGCGGTCTACACTGATGTCCCTGCCTAAAAATGTTTCAGAATCTGTACTGTCAAAGCCCCAAAAAGGGCCTAGCATCACCACTACCATCGCAACGCTCTGAAAGGAACTAATACAATTATTATAACTCCACTATCAACCCCAAAGCACATCTTGTCCCCAGGCATTTAACCTGGAAAGCCCCCGTAAACTCATTGGCACGACGAACGTACCGGAGTTACAGTACAGTACAATGATCCCAACCACAGAGTGCTCTGAATTCACAAAAAGGAAGCAGCTAAAGACTCGATTTTGAAACCTACAATTTCGTATATGGTCACTATGGCGACACTTGGGGGAAGAAAATTCACATTTAGAAACAAGTTAGAAAACATGTCGGAGTCTGGTGGAAGTTGATATAATGTAACCATACCAACTACACCGCTGGGCACAAAGCCACAACTGCAATAATAGACACGAGTTTACCTTTCCAAAATACTGCAGCATACATATAAACGTTTTTGTCGCGCTTGCAAATGTTTTGCCAGCAAAATAAACAAAAGTCAACCCCCACCTGCTCACGCGTGTTGTCATCATGTACTATTTTCACTCTCAAATGAAGAGCCGGATCACGTCCCTGCTCATTTATTATGAATTATAACAATTAATACCTTTCTGCGAGCAAACTGGACGCCATGAACATAATATGTTTTCAACAGCGGGGAAATTATTGCGTGGATACTGGGGGTCGAATAAAACAATTTTCACATTAGAGTGCCAGCAATCCACTCTTATCAACAGCCCTAGAACACAAAAACATGCACATTTTCAGGGATTCGAGCCAGTTAGTGATTTCATTCCCCAAAAGCAGTTTTCCACCCCACACGACCTTCACATGGAGGAAATATTACTGTCCGGAATCAATAATCAATTAATGACAGAGTTGCGTTCCGCGATCGAACTAAGCAGGTTTAATTTATGGATACCATAAATACAGAAAACCCAATAAAATGACTGGACTTCGCAATATAAATGATTATGCGGGGAATTGACAACGTGTCATTGGCAGGTGAAATTCTTTTGCCCGGAAAAATTGCTAAAATATTCGTCCTGCATAGCACCCCTCCAAGATTACCACATTTATATTTTGCCTGCCACCACTGACACTATCTGAGTAAGCCAGAGTATGCATATCCTAGACCAGATTTTTTAAAGAACGAGTTGCTGCATCTATTTTCTGGTTTAAAGTCTGCCCTTTCTTGCTTTCCACCTTTTCTTGGCATCCCCCTGCATGGCTGGACCAGTTTCAGAGGGTCAGCGACTTTCAGGCAAGACGCCTTAAGCGCAAAAAAAAATCACCCATGTTACAAAACTTTTCAACCCTTCCCGACAAGGCTAATTTCACGCAAAAGAACGCCATGAACTGTGAAATCCGGCTGAACATTAAAAATAATTTCCGGCAAAAATCGTGCCTACCTGGGCTTCCAGAAGTCAGCAAACTGACCTGAGACGTAAGCGACATAAAATAAAAATTACACCACCATCAATTGCGGATCAAAATGTTGATGGAGAGTCCATTGTGTCTTTCCCCCCCTTCTATTGTGCAGTAAATCAATGTGCTGATAGTGTGGCGATAGAAGAGGGGGGGAAAAAGCCATTTTCTGCTATACAAATGTTTGAACCTATTAAACCTTTAGGAGAAGCAACAATGCAAGCAATCAGAGTAATTGTCTTCACCTCAATGTTAGCCCCCGTAGATATTTCATCATTCTGGCAGACACGGTGACTTGAACCGCCCTGGGGGGAAAAAAACACAGCAAAAAAAGCGAGATTCAATTACTCCTGCCTCCAGATCATTTGACAAATTGTCCTACTTGAGAACCCCCAAACTGCAGTCATCCTTGAAGCACTTCTGTAGCCAGCACTCCACTCACTCGGCCCCATATGCAGAATACGGTAGTAATCGCTGGCCACAGCGTCGAGGGGGCTTTAATAAAACAGTGGCTTGCATCAATTTTATAAGGGTTAAGACTCAGACACTAGCGATTCGCTGCTTATTCATGAGAGTCGTTACCTGCGCGTGTAGAAAGAGGGCCAAAAAAAGCAAAGGAGCAAAAAAAAAGCGTTTCCTCCGCCTTGTCTGAGTGCTTGCCCACCTCTTCTCAAACTGGACAGGTACAAGTTCTACATGCTTTCACTGTAGAGCCTGCAGGGTGCATGCTTCTCACGCTTGACTCCCATTGTTGAAACTGAGTGTGGATTGTACACTATCAACAGTATCGCTCTGAATTTTAAATCGCAACGTTATTTTAAACCGCTACTAAAATAGCATTTTCTTAAACGCTATTTGAAATCGCTAAAGTAGCATTTTTCACGAACGTGATTTGTATGGCATCTTGGTCATACTGGTATTATATAATTTGGAACAAAAAAAAAAAGTGAATTTGCTTGGAAGGCTGTTCTATTGTCTTATTTTCCGGGCCGCCATTCTTTCACGAGTGGGGAAGCCGAAAATAAAGAGCAGCAAAACGAATTCCTGCAGAAAGTGTGGAAGCCCGGAATAATTTGCATTCAATGCCCTGCCTTCAAAAATTTGGTTGAAGTTGGAATTGAGTTCCGGGGGAAGGCCCGACCACCAAATGAACGAACCAAATCATGCGGCATGTTTTATATATGCGGATCACATGGAAGGGTACAGTCAGATTCAATCAAACCAACTGTAGAATATTTTATAACAGATTATCAATTATATGAAGCTCTCTAATCTGCATTCCCATTGGTGGTTAACGCCATTTGTGAAAAGGGCTGCATGAATGATAAAACAGTTTCGGTGGGGAATAAAATGCCACGAAAAAGAGTTCGCGTGCAGCTGAAAATTCCCGCGTGTTAGCAAGCACGAATACCCCTGCAAGTTCTTTTTTAACTATTTTTTCCTGTTAATTATAGAAGGCTAGTCTTTCCACAAAGGACTTATAATAAATAGTGGAACTGCTTTTTTTTTGTCTTTAGAACATTTTGCCGGTTCCGTTTCGTGTTCCTTCTATATTTTTTTTTTGCCAAATATCTAATTAGCGTCGGGTTTGCTAATATGACAGACATTATTCATACATTATATAGGCCTAGCAAAAGAATGAGGCTGGGTTGAGCCAAATGCAAGTAACTTAGTACTTAATTTTCACGCCGTTAGATAATCAGCGCATTGGTACATAAATCACCTAACAAAATTATGTAACTATAGGCGTGCAGCGTTTACTCATGCAGTGGGTTATCCGTAATTTCCTTTAATTATCTTAATAGGATCGGCGCACTAATGAGTGTAGAATCTAAAGAGATTCTCCCCACAACTGCCTCACCCACAGTGATATATCCACGCAGTTAGACAAACCGCATTGTATTCTTGGCCATTTGGACCCTTGTTTTTGCAGATATTTGTAAACCCAATTAGGGTGCCATGTATTACTCCCTACTCGTTTAATTCAATGGATGTAAACACGGGCCTCCACAAATAATACCCTACAAAATTCGGTCCGATTTTCCCCCCTCCAGCACTTGGACTAAGAGTGAATCATATGGAAAACCGCAGGACACGTCATGCCCAGGGGGGTGACACTCATACATGTAAGTACATCAGGTCGTGCGCAATGTGAGTGTCAACCCCTGCGCCAGCTTGAGTTTGTCCACCCTTCCTGGAATCCCCCCCTCTTCATCAATTACACTGATGGCGAGTTCGTGTCATCGAAGGGGAGGCAAAGAGACTTTGTTTACCTGCACCTGTCGCCACCAACCATCCTTGACTCGAGCAGCTTTCATTTTTGGATCAAAAAACTGGGCTGTTATTTTGTTCTTCTGCTGGTCACACTTTCCCTTCTGACGTACTCATTTGTGCCGAGAGGTCATTCAGAAAGTACCAAGTCGCGGAAAAAAATTGCAAAATTGTGGATTTCTACAATTCTGTCGGTTTCATCTTGTATTAGGGACAACTTCCAATAAAAACGATACCTACTAAATTTTACGAGAGAAAAATGCAATGGGGGCAGTTTCAGCCTCAGTGTGAATGTGTGACCTGGGGGCAGGGTTATTGTTTTAAAGCCGCAAATTAGTGTGCCGTAGGGCTGTGCGATTACCAGGACTTTACATCAAAAAAATCGTATGCAATATATCAAAAATCGATATATTTCGATTTTGAAGCTACAATCAATTTTTGATATATTGCATGCGATTTTTTGAATATTCCACATATTCACTAGTTCATCTTCACTATCGGCACTACTTTGCTATGGAATTGGCCTCCGCCTTTTGCAAGATGAGAGGGCGGGTGGGTGGAAAAGGAGGCTGTCGGTGGGCCGAAGCGTGCAACAGCTGGCCATCGTGGTCATCATCCTCGTGGAGCACCTGCCATTGCCTCATTACGTATGTGGGAAAGGTAGGTAGGCAACTCCAGGCACCGCTCTCTCACCTGTTACGCCAAGGATTTGTGCCGCCTTAAGGCATACACACACACACACGTACACACACAGCCTTCTCGATCGAGGCCACACTCGCATCGTGATTTACAGCAATGCGGTACAGAACAGTTTAATTGACGCCCCCTCCCGTAACATTACGCACAACCTCGGGACATTGAGTCAAAGGATGTGAAAATCAAGGTGGATTGCAAGGTGCTGATGAAGGAAGCAGATTTGAGGAGCAGGTGCTGTGGGAGGTCTGTTGGTGCCCGCAATAACTGACTGTAAACTCATTTGTCGTATTTGTAAGTCGTTTGCGAATGCTTTGGCACTTGCTCACAGAGCCGAAGGTGTTTTGCAATTTGTAGTTTTTTTACAGGGGAGAAATAAGCAGGTGATTTCGACACTTGGCTCGAACCGTAATGTTTGGGATAAAAAGTATAACCTCAAAAGTACTGCATATAAAAAAAGTTTTGCGCAATCTGATAGAGAAAAAAAAAATCATCACTCACTCCCTTTATTCGAGGCTATTCAGAAGACGTAAAATGCCCGAAATATGGATCCAGGACTAAGAATAAGGTACTCACACCCCCTTCTTGGATATAAACTTAATGGGTGGCCATTTAAGAAAGAGGGAAAGTGCTTCATATGGTTGGCTGACTGCAATTGGGTGAGAAGCTCCTTTAGCTCCCGCAGCCAATCCATTCAATATGGTGTGAGTCAGAACACCCCTTAAAACCGACATCCCACCTTGAAGCAGTTCTAGTCAGTTAAAGACAGCCCTAGCAGCACCCAGTCGTGAGTTGGAAAAAAAAGTGCTATTAGTAACAATGGCCGCCTATTGTTAGACGCTCCACGCCATCTAGCTGGTGCAGCTGACTCTCCCTGAGGCCACCAGACTGGAGGGCAATGGCTCCCGAAAAGCATCGTGCTTTTACCATGCACGCTAGTTTCTGGCCGCTTTCAAAAAACCGGTGGTATCTTTTCCTGGCGTCCCCATTTTATACCCGCAAAATCTTGACCGAAAAAAAGTGAATTATTCTGGTTCAGTTTCACCGCAAGGCATCCCTTTGATGAATCATGAATCCAGTTAGCTGCAAAACGCTTGTCCCGTTTAACCAATATTAGCAGGCCGTAGTCGGGAACATTTTCACACGTACTGAGGACCCCTACAACACAGTGAGCGGCCTATGGGTCCTCTCAGCCCAGTCAAATAAGGCACTTGAACATCAAACGGAACATTGTGTCTACACCCGGCAAGAAAATTTATTAAGTGCTGATGAGGACTATGTGGGGAAGCGACTAGATATAAGAGCCATTTCCCTGGTCTGAGATTCGTAGCAGCCGGCCCCCAAAGCCTGCTTCCAGGCCAATTTGTCCGTTGGAAAGAGCCTAGCGCCTGGAGTCACACAAAAGAAGCCCTGCAGTCAAGGAGGGGGAAAAAAGTGGAAACTCGTTTACGCTGCAGTGCACATGTTCTGCTCTCCAAATCAAAGCATCGCTTCTCTTCACCAACCCCATCTCCACCGAACTTCTTCCCACAAAAAAATATCAACTAGAGGAAGAAAGAAAAGAGGAACGACCAGACAAGACGATAAAAAAAATTTACCCCCACACTATACAAAGCCCAATGTTTACCACCATCTTTGTTCATAAGCTCATATGGTATTGGCCATTTATTAGAGTGTAGCCATTTATTCCATGAGATTTCAGAACAAAATGTTCCCAGGTGTAAATCGACGTAGAAACAGAGTGGTTTCAGCTTCAGTTATCTGTAGACATGCAACAAGAAATATGGCGCTCCATATCATGAATCCCACGATTAGCTTGGTTTCCTCGACGTTTATTTGGTATGCTTTTTGGACCAGGGGTGGAGTGACTGCAAAACTTCTGGTCGGTCACCTGAGGCAAGAAAAGGCCAGCTCCGGCTAGCAAAAGGCAGGTGCAAGCAGTGGTCGACTAGTAGAAACAGTGAGCCTGAGCAAACCAACTGGTTCTTCGGGAGGCAGGTCCTCTTGAAACGTGCCAAGGTCGCTGGCACTTGGGGAGGCCTCCCTTTTGCTTTTTTATACACCTGCCTACAAAATACTAGGTTTTTTGTCCTCCAGCAGCTGGCTCCCGAGCCATCTTTGCAGCCACCAAGCAAGTTCTTGGCCACCGGGGCCAGGACATGCTTCTACAGGACACTCAAGATGAACTTTTGCAAGTTAGTGCAGCCTCGGCCTTGCAAGATCCAACACCTGTCGTCCCGTCACAAAACCGGTTATAGGATGATTTTTGCAGGAAATTGTGCGAAACCCAGCAAGGTTCATCTTCCAGAAACAGATCAAGGTGGCAAAATATTTCAAAAAAAAAAAAAGTCAGTGGGCGCAACGTATTCAGCTGCTATTATCCCGGCGAGTGTTTCAATCCGGTATGGCCTGAGGGTATCTTGCTGAAGATGCCCGTCCAGTCAGCTAGTGAACAGCAGGAGGACGATGCAACGACCTCGCCTTCCACACAACCGACAATGTTGCCATAACGTTGCCCATCTGCTGCTACCTCTCTCCAGTCCACCGACTTGATTTGCCGTCCAACTCGAGACAAGATAGTTTGTTGGTGGAAACTTGCAGCCAGAGCAGCTGTTTCTGACAAACTTGTTTCCACCACTGCACGCAATGTGAACACGGCCATATTTAGAAATCTTATGCAAATTTTCGACGGGTACCGTCACTCCCAGCAAAAATGATCGTTTTGGTGACGACTGTACTTTTCTCTATATGGTCAACCTAGTAATGATGTGTAGACAATAACACAGCTTACAAAAGCTCTTTCCTCTTCCAAGATCTAAAGAAAATGGTCGATAATAAGGTAAGGTGGTCATTATGATAGGAGTCGGTATAACTAGTGTACAAAGTTTTAATGAACATGGTGAAATCCATACTCCCCCTAAAAACTTTCTGCGTTTTAACAAATGTTTCAGCTATACATTTAATTTCTTCGTCAGACAACCAACAAAACTAACTTCTAAACCATCTCATTTTCCTCAAACTTCCAATATTTTACAGTCTAAAACCCCAGGTCATGGCTCCGTAATTGTAGCGCGCAATATAAAAGGGGGCGTCCCAGTTTTCAAACTTGACTTCGGAACTAAAAACCGCGGAATAATCTCGCCCCTAGACGTCAATACATCATTACGCTAATTGTTTATTGGAAGCGGATCAACAAAAAAAACACTAAAAAATGACGCCACTTTTTTTAAATACGAACAGTTCATATCGGCCAAGTGCTGACCCCCGTGGTCAATTGGCTAAGAATCATAGTGGCAACACTGGAGCCAAGTAAAAAGAAAAACTGTAAAGACGTGGGAGGTGGGTGAGCGGGAGGGCCCTATTTTTCCTCCTCAGTATTAAAAAATGTAGCTTTTTTTTTGTTTCTTTAAAAGCAGTCCGGACGCGCAAGGTAGCTATCCGCGAGCAGCCACCGGAGCAACAAACAGGTTGTCGGCCGCCAGATGCTCCAGGCCGCCCTCTACGGAATGTGCAAGCCTCTAGAAACACCTATGAAGAAGCATCATCTACCTTATGCTTTCGCCATTTGGACTTCTGCTCTGGAATGTGCACCGGTTGCCCTTCTTCGATTTATGGCAGCCAAATCCGAATTTTAAGAACAAGGGCGAGCCCCCCAAAAAAATTTACTTACTTGAAATATATATTCGTTAATTGATTTAAATAATTTTATTGAAGTGTGCGAAGCGAGTTGGTATAAAGTTGGGGGTGGTGGAAGTGAGATAGGGTTCGACCCTGGGGCTTGCCATTTAGTCGATGCCCGGTATCGCATGCAAAGATAGACGCACTATTTCCCTCCCACAGTTTTCTGCTAAAATTCCAGTGTTTGCCTTTGGGGCTTGGTGTGTTTATTTGCAAAAAGAGCCTCCTCCTCTATCAGGGGCTGCCAAAATTCATTAACATTCCAGGGCGCGCAAAAACCGGAGACAGGTCGTCGGTGCTGGAGGGCACCTCCTTAAACTATGGAATTAAGACAGTGCAACTGGCAATCCCAGCCCCCTTTCGCTACGAAAAAGATGCCATGATAACCGGAGGAATTGGAAAATAATTCCTGCTTGAAGCCATCAGGAATGCCGGCCTTCTTGGAAGTGTGCACGAGCACTTTCGGAGCTACCTTTTCTGCTACCCTTGAATGCGAGCGGCTACAACACAACACCCGACAACAAAAAAAAGAGAAACGACTTAAATCGGCGCAAAAATTCACCAACGTCAGATTTTGCACGCGATACCTGGGACAAGTGAGCTTCCAGCCCCAGGTTTCGCAGGCAACCGAGGTCATTTGGGCAAGGAAATAAGTAGCTCCAGCTCCGTAATGCGAAATAAAGTGATCACACAGCGGGGTCACGAAAGCAATTGAATGACCTCGGTTGGCGTCCATCTCCGTTTGCAAGGAAACATCGGTTGAACCCGAATTATGTCATGACCATTAATCAATTCCGTACACGTCCAGGCCTGCTGGCGGGGGTACCGGTCAAATTGAGTGATTAGGCAACATGGGTGGGGTTGAGGGGTGACGACAATGCAGGGGTCGCACTTGTACGGTGTGTACTCTAGGGTTGAAAAATGTTGTGATCTAATAGGGTACACACACCATTCTCCTGGGGCTTCATGGGTAGGCACACAAATTAGATGGGGTAACAGGTAACAATTCATCCTCAAGTATCAAATCAGTAGTTTGCTACTAAGACACCATGCCGCATCACTATTACACACCATTCTGGCCAGGTTAGTTCGTGAATTGCCTGAAGCCATCACAGCGGAACAGCGAAAGACGCACTGCCTTGCTAGAATCAACGTTGCACACGATTTTACACCAATTCCCTATATAATTTCAGGTAGCTTTAACTTCATGCCTGTAAGTGGGGAAAGCGTCCAAAATTGCTGGTGTACAGCACCTGAAACTACAAGTAGTTAGAGAAAAAATTGGATTGCGACACTAAAATGTGTTTTATTACACCCTTGGTATGTAAGAATGTAGCGTGTGATAATACACATTACACCACACCTGGTGTACAGTACGTGATCAGCAGGTGTGAAATAAAATGCATTTTAATGCATAATTTTACATATCCAATGCCGAGTTTTGCGTGTGGTAATATTTACAAGGGTTTAGTTTTTATCAACTGTACTTGTTATACAAAGCAAACACATTGAATATCAAATCGGATGTATTAGTCATAAAATTAGGTATCGGCTCAGTGATTTTCAACACCTCATAATAATTTTGTTATTCCTTCCCAACGGTACAGTGTAATCGCAATATTTTAAAAATAAACTACTTTATGGAGCATATTTTGCATGTCATAGTCATAGTCGCATGAGCTTATGACTTTTCTGGAGTGACCTTTTGAAAAAACATCAAAAGCAACTGCTGCAGTGTCAACGACCAATCGTTGCAAATTGCAGTGCGATGTACTGTACATATGCGAAATTACATATTCTTCCTGGCTGACAAGGGCAATGCATCAATAATACAAAAAGTAATTTCAAATTGCATCTTTTCATGTTTCATAAAATGTGTAGCCATAAAGTATAATGATGAAGGACCTTATTCCATAACCCTTTTTTGCTGTACTCTGATCGCTGGTCGCTTGCAGCGCGAGATTTTCACGCTGGAGGGTATTTGGAATAAGCTATAAGCAAACAGGCCTTAATTGCAAAAAAAATTTAAATGGATGACATGAATGCAACTCCAGCAACTTTAGTAGCAAAAAATAGAAAGTATACAACAAAAAACTGATCGGCAAGGTTTTGAAGCGTTAATGACTATATTTTTAGCGCTGTCAGTAATTTCTTTTTGTAATTTTTCGGGATGGGATATAGTTTTTGTGCCGTACTATTCAGGGAGCTTACAATTTGTCCCTCTGTTGCACGGAACAAGGAAATTGGAAATTGATTTTTTCCCCGCTTTCCAACACTGCTCCTCCCTCCTTCCGGGATATCATACCCTACCCGAATAGGACTCTCTATTGTACTAAAATTAGAGCATCGTGTCTACAAAACTGTCAGTTGATAGTTCTAGAGTGAACCTTTCCGAATTTTATTCAGACAATTCTGACCAAATGTGATTCTATATAGTCTGAAAGAAGTGAATAGGCGGATCGGTGTGAATTAGAGCAAGTAAGTGGGCGTCGCCAGCTGCTCTTTATCATAGCATTGACCTCTTGCGCAACTTTTCTCTGGGTCCGAGAGCTTCTCCGAAGGCACAAAAGAACCAAGGTAGCGATTCCCTATACACTATACTACCCGGGCAGCTCGTTATAGAAGGAAAACTTTCTCCCGAGGGCATTATAATATTAGACCATTCCGGAGCCGATTCCGGGCCCAGGTTCTGTAGAGAAGATATTTTTATTATCGCGAATCGGTGGCGTAGATTCATATTGGATGGAACGAACAGGCCAATGGCCGAACGAACAGGATTTCCTTTTCAGTCGGAGGGAAATGCCGCATGGATGCTGGAATTGGACGGATGTCGTCTACTGCCTACTTGACGACTCTGCTCTATTATGCCTTCCCTAAGCCTCGAGAGATGTTTTCAGGCGACTTTATAGGAGTACGACATATTGCTCCGGATTATTCGAGTCAACATTGACTACAATCACTCTGCCTGTATTGATGGAAACCACCCACAAACTTTGACAGTGCAGGTAGGCAAGTCCGGTCCTGCATAACGGTCAGATCTTGCCAATCAGGCGCGACCTGCGATACGGAGCTATCAATTGGGGACGATTCAGCTTGCAACAGCTCCCCCTGGATACACAAAATATGATTAATGCGAGGGTCGGAAATAAATCAGGACATGGAGGCATGGCGACTTGAGCGACCTCGTTCCGCACATGATGCATATTTGATGGCGGTTTCCAGTGGCTAATCGACCACTTGGAGTTTGTGCGACGAGAGGGGACACTATGAAAGCTACGAAGCAACCGCGTGCGTGTGCAAACAGTGGGAGGAGTCCGGCTCACGACAAACTTGGCTGCCTTACTTTCAGTTCAGTTAGACACTAGGCTTAACTATCTGGGGTGTCATGCAAGGACCAATCGGCCGTTGGCTTTTCCGTCATTTCCCCTCAAAGAAAACACCGGCTGGTGAGGTGCAGAAGAGGCGAGAAAATTATGTCGGGAAATCTCATTGCAAGCCAGCAGTCGTGTTTTCTCTGCCGAGGAAAACCTGCACCTTGACGATATTAGTATCTTTTAATGAGAGGCGGCTGCCGATTTCATTATCTCTGATAGCACAGGCTATATAGTGTGTCTTGGCGGAGGCTGCTGGAGCAGGAGTTGAGAAAACAAAGGCTTGGACCCTTGGAGGAAAGGCACAAAGGCAGTGGCGGGGATTTACCCAGGGAGCACTGTTCACAATGGGCACTGGAGCCTTACCACCCGATATGACACCCTGGTTAGTTTGGTCAGCCTGGCCTGCTGCTGGGTAAATAAAGCCAAAAATCTACATCGATCAAGCTCAAAATTATTTCATCAAGACCCCTTATTAAAGCGAATGATTCGTTCCGGCCCGTTTGGAATTGGGGCTCGTATACTTGGGGGAAAACGGCTTCCAAATGCTCTCGCCGACCCTTACACAGGGCGAGACTTATTAGCGGCAGACTGCATTAGGCGGTACAACCAGCTAAATCATTAGGCCTGATCGTCCGCATTCAATATTCATTGCATTTCCATCTCTAGTACCCCGTAATACGCACTTAAGTCAGAACGTATGGCACTGGGTATCCGCTTTCACTGATCGATATTTTATATCCCGCTCGTCAATTCCTACGTTCTTCTGATGCCATTTCTTGACGTCTCTCTCCATTTTTAAACTGGTCATAAAACCTGTTTTGTGGCCTGGGCTTCGCAGCTTTTTTTCCAGGTCAAGGCATACCCCTCCTAAGGTATACTACAACACAATTGGGACAAAAACCACAATAACGTTCGTTGGTCTGCGACGCCCAAGATGGACAGTAATGTTGCGGATACACAATCGTAATAGGTTAGTTGAACCAAATATGTTTTTGAGTGCAGTCATTGTCAACCGGGGCCCCCAGCAGAGTCTGAAATTCCAGCATAAAATTCCCACTAATTCTAAAACTTAATTAACCATTCCTACTTGAAGTGAAGTGGAAAAGGAATAAAGCTGGTGAAATTCCGTTCTATCTTGGCAGCCCCTCTCCCAAAGCAATATCTGCAGACATTAATAAAAGCACGCGGTGAATCTCCGTTCACGTGTTTCCCTGCGGCCCGCTATTGAGAACACATTCATTCCGACGGCATGGCAGCCCTCCGCGTTTTTTGGGTGGGCCAGGCGTGAATTATTTCCACGTTGCGGACGGAAGCAGCACTGCGGCACCTGCAATCGGAATCCTCTCGACGCGGGAAAATTGGGCTTAACACCCCTGGTCCTTTTCCTTTCAACGTAGTGGCTCAAGTCACTAGTGTGACACACGTGCTTCAAGGATCGATGCAGGCTCGGCTTCACTAATTAATCATAGTGAAGTGTGACAGCTGACTGACTCGCGCTAACTTCCAGTTGCCAGCTAATCCCTACCCTTCATCAAATATGCACAGGGTGTCAGTTTATCCTCTCGATTGCGGCTCGCTAGATGGGGCTGGCAGTCGGAGCGCCATCTCTGAACAGGGCAAGAACATCATGACTCTCCTGGCAACATGGCCATCAATATGTACCTTTTTTCATGCATCCCGAGCACGACCACGTTTCGCTTGATTTTGGGTGGGTAATTCAGCTAGCAGGCTCTGAATTCTGTATGACTCGACTGTTTTCGTGCTGCTGGGGAAGTTGTCACAGTTACCCAAGGACCCCCCAACAATACAACACGCCCACCACCCTGCGCCCTCTTTCGTGCAGAACGCTACTTCAACCCAGCTCATGCCACCTAAGAAAGGGTACACAACTGGCTTGATTTCAAACTTTGGGTAGGTTTGCAAAAAAAATTGGGACCAAAATGGGTCTCCGGATGCGGCATGGCGTCTCGAAGGAATTCTCCGTAAGTAATTGCAATCTTTGGCGGCTACCCTACAAGCCACTCTCAATCCGTTTTGTCGGATTGGACCCAGATAGAAACGGAAGACGCCGCCGCGTAAATCGAAAGCCACACAAGTCTGGAAGTGGCGAACGGCGATTAGCTCTTTCACTCTGGCAATCTGAAACACCATCAACACTCAGTCCAAATAGGAAATCTCCCAACTAAATCTAAGACCTAGAGAACAGGGTTGCAAAGTTTGACGTGTGAGCCTAGCAAAAGATGGCGCTAGAACAGGGCTGTGTCCTGTTCTAGCGCCATCTTGGCTCACAGAGCTAGTTTGTCCACAACATTATTGGAGGCATAGAATTTTTTCGGTACAGGGGCTTTGGGGACTACAGATGGGGGAAAAAGTTCCCCAGACACGAATTTCGATGTAAGTGTGTTGTTAGTGCCAACGTGTCTCGCGTTTTAAGAAACCGAGTTCTGTTCAAATGCTTTTCCTTGGAGATTCCCCCAACTTGCTAAAGAAATTTGAACCTTCCGCGACAATCCTGATTGCCTTCCCCAGCGGAGGACTCTTCCATGGAAAAAGATGGCTGGGGGTAAGAAAAGTGGGAGGTAGGGGAAGAAGCGAGTCAAAAACTTTTTTTTTTTCAGTTCACGTCAAACAGGTGAGCAAAGCATGGGAAGTTTATTGAAAAAAACAATGTCGTCCCCTAGAGGCGGTTCCTTGATCAAAAGCTTAATTCTTTCCGATTCAATCTTGAGCCCGAAAATCTTTGGAACATGCTGGCTCGTACCTTTTGATTTACACGGCTATATGTAAAAATGAATATATCACAGAGTCGAAGAAATGACATTAAAGGTATATTAGACAGAAAGATACGTACCCGGTAGTCGACTTTTTGACCTGGCGAATTATTAATATGGCGCTTTTATTACTTTCTGTACTGAGTCCACGGGAGATTCACGTATTTGCATTCGTTTGCGTGCTGTTTCCATAATTCACGCTCTGACACTGATGAAAAAAGGGAAGCTAGGAGCCATCATCAAATTTCTTTTCCGTTTCTTCAACTTACTTATTTACAAGCCAGCCACCCACTGAGCTGTACTATGAACCAAATCTTGAGCTCTATCGCGAGAATAGACCGTGTGGGAAAATTCAGGCTGCAAAGTCCGGATATATACTTTTGATTACACGCCAAAGTTGGACCTCCCCCCCCCCCCCAAAAAAAAACATTGGTGCTGGGGACATTCGAGCATGACGCATTGTCCGGCCCATAACACGGCCCCCAGCATCACTACATCTGCTACATTCGAAGGCATCACAAACAAAGCGGCCGAGCTTTAATGTTGAATGCAGCGCGGCTAAGCACGGGGAATATGCCAACAATAATCCGGAAACGAAACGGTGGCCATACTCCCAAAATATTCAGCGTTACGAGCTGACCATTTGCCTTAATGGAACGAACAGTAGGGGGCAGCAATGCAGTTTCAGCACCATCTTGGGACTCGCAGGATGGCCACAGGCCCAATTATTTGAGGACTGCTCAGAGCAAACACAAAAATAAAATATACTGTATATTCAGATTTTTAAAAAAATACAGGTGTATAGCGACAAGCTATCGTAAATTCTTTAGGAGTGATTCAAAAGGGTCTGGAGCAATTCACGCAAGAGTATAGGCAGGGTTGCATGTTTGGCACCGTGGGAGGATCTTCCATTTGTACCTCTCCCTCCTCTGTTCTTACCTTCCAGCTACAAGTTGCAAATATCATGCGATGCCCTTGAAGGTCTGTTATGCTCAAGGACGAACCGCCACCTGTTCCATCACCAAATCCGACACGCTCCGTTTCTTACCTGCAATCAAGAGGTGAAAGAAAAGGTCAATCCTCATCCCATTCAAGCCCCCTTTGACCTTATGCAACTGGTCAATCAACCCGATTTTGGGCCAGGGTTGCCGCAGTGACACACGACCAAAGGAGGTGCCCAAATTCCCTGCAAGCTGTGGACCAAATCCTTTCAAGCGATTAGCTCTTCAGAGACCATACAACAAACTAGCAACTGTTGGGCCAGTCCAGGCCCAAAGTTTGAGCCCAGTTTCAATAAAAACTACATTGCACACAGCTTCTACTGTACATCAGAGGCTTACAGTTCTTTTCCCCTAAAATGGCCGAAAATGCGGAAAAGAAGCTTGGTGTCCAAGCGTTATTATTTCATCAATTGTTTCCCCACCCATATACCTATATACTCGGGCCTAATAGCTTTCACATTATGATAAAAACGAAATGTCGCGTTTGCATTTGTGAGCCACACATGGCGAGCCCCACCGATTCAAATAAGCAGTAACTGAAATTGTGTCCCACTTTAATTACACACGGATTGTAAAATGTGTGCCAGGCCAGTTTCAATGGCCGACTATTGCTATGATTGCATTTTTTAACAATGTTGACAGATTTACCGGAGCGTGTGGCTGCACAACTTTAGGCCCGACCGTTTCGTTTTATTGGCCGTGTACTGGAATAATATGAATTGCACATTTTTTGGTGAGGGGGGGGGGGTTGCTCTGTTGGAAAGAAAGCCAAACCCCGCCCCTATGCCCCCAACTCTGCGGTGGTTTTGACGTCGGCTTTAATCGTGGTTTATTAACAACAGGGGAGGGGTCTTTGGGACTAACGCGAATTGGGGCCAGTTTTGGTCGGGACCTGGTTCATCGGATATTGAAGCTGGTCACATTGTTGAGCATCTTGGGCGGCCACTAGCGACGTATGAGGAGTACACACGCACCGGAGATGGCTGACTCAGGT
>KZ537979.1:154542-179781 GCA_000934665.2 Catajapyx aquilonaris
CCCCCCCCCCCCCCCCACAGGCAATATACAGGAAAAACAGAAGGCCGGCCACCCCTTCTCCTACCTTCATCATTATCCACTTCTTTCGCCAATTTCACCCCCCTTGCGTGACCTTCGAGTCAGGCCAGCTCCTGATTAGCCCCAGCCGCCGGCTCCCAATCACCATTGGCTATTTATTTAGTACAGGACAAGCTTACATATTCAAGGTTTGTCACATTGTCTTTCAAATAATCCGTTGTCGCCATAATAATTAAATAGGGGCTAGCTATATCTTGCCCATGTCTCCAGTATATTCGGTGCAAATGAATACCATGTTTTTGTTTTTGCTGGGGGCTGTTTTTCCGCTGGGGGCTGGCCAGGGCAGGGGCGCAGCTCCAAACCAGCTGACAATTAGTTGAACTATGTACAGCCTAGGCTTCCCCCCACCCCCCACCCGGCCGATAACCTAGTTACCCCAGCGTACTGATAACTGGCTACATGCATTTGCTTTCTGCCTAAGGAGCCGTCCCACGCAATGGCGACCAGATTTCCTCAAATGTCCAGCCTGTTTTCATGCACCGCGCGCCGCTGCTTTACATGACAATGATGACACCGGCTCTGTAATCATCCTATGTATCATGCTCAAGCGCGGTTATTCTACACGCAAGGTTGTAGATATGTTATTCCGTGTTTGGACGCAGGAGCCAAACGGCGACTAATAATAACGTCGCCATGTTGGAAACCCGCGGTTTCCCATGCTCTAATTAATTCTTGCACAACCGGTTCCGAATGAAGCTCCGGTTCACACTTGTACCCTGCAGGTTGTGTCGTACGTGATACGTAAAAAACCCAAGCCGGGACATGCCGCTTTGATGATTGGTTGAATGAAGGTAATGACAGCGTCTTTAAGTGTTTTGCCCTGCAGGCCATATTTGACCCTTTTCGATATTACGGTGCGCCCAACATGTAGTGGTCAACAATGAAAAATGTAGCAAATAAGGGGCTGAAGGTGGCAAAGGATCTTAGGAAGTGTTGAGAGACAAGATGATAAGTGTGGGTAGGAAGCGTAGAAAGTCTGCCGGGCTGGTAGGGTAGTTTGTAAGGGGCTTGGGAGTCGTCTTGGCGTGGAATTAGCTCCTCCGGGCCAGAACACTGTCTCATCTTGGATCACAGGTTCTCCGAGATTACGACCTTAATAAAGCTTCTGGTTTCCTTGACTCAGCTCGCCAGGATTACACAAGGCCAACTTGCAAGACTAGTTTTCAGTTCTACTCTCTAACACCTACATAATGAGGTGGTGATGCGGGATCGAACCCAAATTATGTGTATACTATTTCGACTATTAATGGAAGAGTGAACAAGAGGGCAGTCAACCTAGAGGATATGTCAAATCAATCTGATGATGCGGTTTCTTCTAGTGGTTAAGACTCTTCATTATATTTAGGTCCTGTGTTGGCCGACTAAACGTGGCCTTCCCCACATCAGAATAATCGATTTAATTCTTGCGACTCATGTCCAATAGGTTGAAAGTAAGCACAATTAATTGCTCATTACCGCTATTTGCTGTCACATCAAAATAATTACGTGAAAATCAAACACGGCATGGAATTCACTGAATACCGCAAAGCACAAACTCATTATCTCCTTTTCCACAGCGAAATGTTATTACCGCAATGATTTTAAATGCTCTGAAAAAGATCTGGGGAGGGGCGCGCTTCATACATAATACCTTGGGATGGTTTCCATGTCCAAATTGCGGGTGCGTAATGTGCCGTTACAATTTGTTATTTTAAACTTTTCATCAATTATAGGAGATCCCGGAATAGTCAAGTACGTCACAGCCGCTTCCACCGTGCATATACCAAGCAAAATCTTTGACCGAACCAACTACAAATATTGGATCTGGAATCTGCGCAAGGTTCACTGGACAGCGTGCTTTAAAATTCAACCAAATATTTGCACTGCTCTGATGTCTGCATCGGACAGTCGTATGATGACGCATTCATGCAACTACGCCGGTCTTCCGAGTTGCATACATTATGCGCATAACTTGTACCAGTACTGCCTAGCCCCGCAGTAAATGAATGAGAATCAATGAACAGTTCCGATAAATATATCGTATGTGCAATTAGGTTCAAAAATCATTCGACCATTTCCTACGATTTAAATATAGCATAGGGATCATCGTGCGTGTATTTACGCCCATTCCACCCAAAATGAAAATTATAGACTAAATCGATTTTCCTCCTTTTCATCAAAATATTTCATTTTGGCCAATGTTACCAAAGCCTGCCCCACATCTAAAGCGAATAATTACAAACCAAGTGGGCTTGGGTTGGCCATGACGCCCAGTGTTGTTGCTCCATACTGTATATTGCCATACGTCCTGTGCAGTGTACGCCTTGGGCATCTACCCTGCTTCTTGCTCCTGCTGCTGCCTGACAATTACAGCCCAACTCGTTTAGGTCGCCAGCAGCACTGGTTGCCAAGTCAAGTCGCCTTCCTGTGTGCATACAGTGTGCACCAACCAGTTTTCTGCCAGAGTCCCAGCTTCTTTCTGTTTTTGCTCTTTCCCCTCCAAAGATCACCCTCTTTCTCTACGCCCAAGGGATTATTATTTATTTTTCAACAACTCTTTTTTTTCCTCAGCTCTTTCTCCATCTGCTCCATAACTCAAATATGGCGTCGCTCAAACGGGTAGCACCAGGATTAGTTGAAAAAAGGGGGGAACGGAGATGTTTCCTATTCTGGTCCCAAAATTTCACCTGCGGGCTTATCTTTATTGCCAGGCCTTCATTTATCACCGCTGTTTAACATTGTTCCATGTGCTTTGCCAGAGAGCAGTTGGGATAACAACTTCCTTTTTGCTCCGCAGCCATTACTTTTCAGGCGCGCTCCGAGAAATATCCTCGACTTGAGGTGGCAACTCGAATGATAAGCGCGGGAGGGAGGCAGCTCATCCCCGGCCCCCGCCAAAAGGTACTATAAGGCTAATAAAAAATGATCATTTGCTCTGAGGGGTTAACCCCAAGCTTCTTCCAAGGGCGCAGACGTCTTTTTCCTCCAGATTCCTATCATATGCTGCCGAAGAAGTGGTGTCACCGGTTTTCTTCCAAACCGGAAAAGGCCAAACCAACCCCAGTTAGCGCTGTAAAGCAATTTGCAGGAGCCCAGAGCCCTCTATCCATCGGGAGGGGTCCATAATGCAAAGGAGTTTCCGGCATCCTTCGGAAACACCCTGGGTTCTTCAACCCTGGCTCCCCAAAACTTATCGGTCCGTGGAGATCCCGTCATTAGGACAGATTATTCCATTAGGCAGTATTGAGAGCGTTGCGGATTCCCCGTGATGAGTTAATTAGAGATGTTGTGGCCAGACTCCCCCACCCCCCTCGGGATCTTTTGAGGTGCTCAGGTCCTAGGGAATATTCCGAATGATAATCCCCCCAGCATCTCTGACACCAGGGCTTCCCCACCGTATACTGTCTACCGTGTATAGACTTCCCGCTCAAGGCTGATTAAGCCCGTAAACTATGGATGCATCGGACGGCCGAGAAAATTGAACCATCAATCTCCAAACACCGGCATTGCCTGCGGGGTTCAGGCAACCCAGCCACCCCACCTTCAACCCGTTGGAAATTCGTTCTTCGCATTTTCTGAGGGACACCCCGCCATGCTGTCACTTGTTTCTCAAACTCGGCACAAATGCATGTATTAATGAGTTTCTGACGTCATACACCATAAGGTACTTTCCAATGGTGCCAAGGTTTGTTCCGGCTCTGTTGGCTACGCTTTAATGTGGGTTTAAGCTACATGAACCGGGGCACGGGTATGCGCGCTTCGTTAGGTCAGGTAGGATAACTCTATCACAAATCAGCCACAAGTAATTAGGAATGTCATCCTACATTTGTGATTGGACTCAAATTTTGCCATGCCGGGTTCAACGAGTTGTTAGGCCATGACTGGAGCACAACGTTATTTCCAGCTCCCCAGGGTCGGTTATAGTCAAAAGGTGGAAAATTCATGAAATGAGCCACACACTATTACCAAATATATGCCCAAAAGTACCATTCGGTTAGCCCGAGATGGACACTTGAAAAATGTGAGCCAGTAAAATGGCCTCTCAGAAGTGATAAATAGTGGCAAAAAAATCGCTAACTGAAACGCTCAACTATTGTGAAATAATGTGAACACCACCAAGCTTTCGTAATAATAAATAAACTACTTTTCCAGATAGTTTGAACATAGTTTTAAGAGGAAACCAGCAGTGTCTTCCACCTCTCCAAACCCTTTAACTTGAGGAGATATACTGTAGGGCGATCTGTCAGGGAATTACCCGGTAGTCTGTTGGGCCACTACCTGCAGCTAATCCAAGTCGCTAGCTGATCTCACGGAATAATTGCCAGTGAAGTAGGACAAAAGAGCACAAAAGGAGCAAAAAGAAGCAGGGAAGCAGTCGGCTGCCTAACGAGACGTCCAAATTATTTTTCCTTGATATTGGGTTCCACACGAAATTAACTCTTCCAGCAAGGCTGCAGCAGGCGTAATTTTCAGTTTATTAAAAAGAAAGAGGGGGAAGGAGGCGGGTGAGATGGTAGGGGAGGTGGAAGGGAGAAGCGGCGCAGAGAGAAGAAATACTGCAGTGGAAGTCTCCGGACGCTTGTCGCTGTTTGTCGTTGACGGTGAAGGTTTGTCGGGGAGACGATTATGTTTAGGCCATTTCCCTCCGTCACTTGGACTGAATTTATGGGTCTGAGAGGCCATGCAGGACGAGACTAATTGCCATCTTGCCCAACTGATAATGTCTTTTGCACAACTCGTTTCTGGACGCAAAGACCTACTCTTTCGGAAGGTAGACTTCTTTTTGTCCCTAATCAGGCTAATAATGCGACTCGTCTTGTCGAGGCCGTGAGAACTGTCACAAAGACCGGGAGAGATGGTTGGATAGCTCCATCTCTGTTGCCACCTGCTGCAGTCTGGAATGCTGCACTGGTTATATATTGTTGCAGAAGATGTACAGCAGTGTATTGGAATGCACTACGGCAGGCCAGAGGTCAAGTCGCGAATGTGGGATGCCCTTCAGATGAGGTGGTTGGCAACCCTCTGAAGGTCACATGAACCGGCCTGCACTCCTTTCGAAGGCGTTACCTTCCCATGCAGGCCTATACCTGTAGTATGTGATGGCCACGCGTCACGGCGAAGAGGAATGTAAAAAAAGTTTAAAGCACTATGACTCCAGCAACAGAAAATAACGCAAACAATCATCCTTGTAAGTAGGCTTGGAATAAATGGAGCTCCAAAATAAGCAGCAAATTTGATGAAAATTACAATAAATATTTTAAAAGGCACACATCTATCTTCGAGTCCGCCATAAAATATGAATTTGCTTAATTTTTAACATGTCATGTGTGAACCTCAGTAGAAAAGTAGCCTACTTGAGATTTCAAAATAGTGAGTGTCTTTCGATTCGCCACAATTTATGGCACTGCACTTCAACCAGTGACACGCCAAAGAAAAGTCTCTCTAAACACGTCCTCTTCCCTAGATAGCTCCTTCTGTAGCAAGCAACATCCATCACTAGGGGCCAATCCGGAACACGCCAGTGAGGACCTTCACACTCAGATCTTTCTTGCGGCAGTATATTATTCGCTCTGTGAAATGTCGTGAAGAAGCGATTAGCAAAGGTTCATCTTTTGCACTGATTTGTAGTGTGCTGAAGACTAATATTAATAGCGGACCGGACGATGTTCCTATACCAGTTGATCCTGGGCCAGGAGCATACTGTATGACGTACTGCCGCTTTCACGCACAATCACGAAATAAAATGGAGATGTAAAGGCCTAAAACTATGTTCTTTGTGCGTTTAGTTGGCCTTTTATCAGCAATATCTATAGGTACTTACATTGAAAGGCTTTCACGCTGCCAAAAGTCGGCTGCTCGTTCAATATTAGTTCATTCAGATGAATGCAAAAATAGGCCACCAATCGTAATCAGCCTATCTGTTATCAGGGAGTACTTAGCCTGCAAGTGATTTTCAGGTGGAAAGCTCGTGAAATGAAAATTGAACAGCCTTTAATAGGCTTCGGGAGTAGGTCTGTCAGTCCCCTACTTAATACAGGTGCACTTAATGCAGGTCGTTGCATCTACTTGATCATTCGCAATGGAATATTACGTCTATTCAGTTCCGAAGTTGAGGGAAGAGGACGCTGGGGACCCCCGATTATACGCCATGACATGAGGCAAGACACAGCGTCATGGCAGCCAGTACATTCAGTCCCGGTTCATATTCGGCCGCTTCAATTCCATTATGATTATTGTTTTGTCCCATCATTGCCTAGAGCCCAATAAAATTGCAGCTGGCTTCCCCCCAAAGTTGGCACAGCTGACTCCAAAGCTGTCTCGTCCCCAGAATTGCACATTGTCACTGGAAATGACGCGGCGGCCACTTATGCTGGCAGCTCCCAGGCCCAGGAAACAACAATTTGCGCAATGGATGGGAAGTCGGCCAAAAGACGCTGGTTGTACATCATTCTTAGCGATCACATTTGACCCAGCCGCCAGAGAAGCTGCGGTGTCCCCAGACGCGACTGCCATCCACCATCCATTTTTTCCCCCTCCATACCTCCAAGCCGAATCGAACGTAAGTAATTGAAATATTGTCCTGGGACCTCTGTATACTCCACGACGCCCTCGAGAAAGAGTTTGGAGGGTTGACCTATAGGCGATTTATTCCTCCTACATTTTAATGCCACTCTTTCCGGCCTGGATCGTTTCTGCTCAGCTTCTTCATAAATCAAACTCCTCAACAGATACATTCATTAGAAGGTATATCTATTGGCCATGGTGCATACAGTTGAAACCCATGTTATCATCGTGTCGAGCGCCATGTTTAGAATTCATGAGCCCTGGCCGGAAAGTAAGGCAAAGGGGGCGAGCACAAGCTCGGAAGCAAAGAGAAAAGGGGGTGGTGGAAGGTAGGTGGTGAGGGCCTTTTCCTTTCAGGGAGCTCAGTCAGTGTGTGGGGGGTAGGGGGTGCTGTTGGCGGCTCGTAAAGCAGCCAGCTCTCCGGGTTTCCGCAGACGGGAAGAAACGAGCCGCCTTTTCTCACTGGGAACAAAGCACGGCTTGTCGCTCAAGCCCTCCCCACCACCTTTTCCCCCTTTTCCCGCAGGACTTGACGAAATGAGATCTGGATATTATACACTACGTAGCCTATATATCGAAAAGCGTTGCAGGGGAATTTCCGGAGCACCTCCAACTCCCCTTTTGTAACCCCCCAAGATAAGCTGCCAGGAGGTGAGTGAGCTTTCTGGGCCGCCATTTTTATTCCCGCTGTTCTCCGCTTCAATCCCTGCCTAAGGACTGTTCGCCTGCTGGCTTCACAAATTTCATCCAGGCCCAGACATTATTTGCACTTTTTTACCGTCTTTTCTCGCGTCCGAGGCAGGCCCTGCCATTGATATCGATGGCCAGAATGGCTGTCTGACCGGATACCCCCCGTAAACCTGTTCTGATAGAAGCTGGATAGCAAGAAGAACAGGTATCAAAGGCAACGGAGATGAGACTCAGGACACAATGCTAAGAACCTTGTGGCTATACAGCGTTGTTGATGAACGCTACCGAGTAACTTGCTGGGTTGCTAGAGGGGCGGTCCACTCTAAGGTGGCCCTGTTAGGGCAGGCAAAGTATTTTATACTCGAATGACACGGATGTACTGCCACAGAAGGGTGGAAATGTCTATAACCGATCCTATTACCAAATATTCTCAATTTTGAGACTTATCTAGCATTCCGTGGCATCTAAGCTATAAGTGTGCCAAGTTTCAGCTCTGACGTCTAGAAGTTGGTTAAATAGTCAGAACGCACAAAGTTTTTGATTGATTTATAGAGATTTGCCCTTTCAAAGTTGTCTGTAAAATTCACGCACAAAATTACCTCAATGTTCCCATAAGGAATATAGTTATAAGCTTCAAGCTGTTCCCACACTGAACTCCCTCTTTGTCGGTGAACTGTACGACGAAAAGAGCTTTATAATACCCATCTGGTATAATAGTCTCAGGTTGCACTATACAAATCCGTTCCCAAGAAATGTACATCTCTTACAAGTTAGTTACTTAGGTATAATTAGGCGGCCTATATTTAGGCACAGTCTTCTGTTCTTCCTAGCACAAAAGGCGGCAAAGCTTTGAAAATCAGAACTGACAAGAGCAATTTTTGGCCAAACTGACTTAAGGCTCCCTTTGAGTACACCCGACCATGCAGTATCAAGTTCCATGCAATTATAGTCCTATTATCATCACATTACAGGCTGAATCAAAAGTAACAGCCTAATTGTATTGCAGCAACTGCGACAGTTTATGCAATTACTTGACAACATTGCATGCCCTATTCACACTAATAGTGCACTGTACATACACACAGGCTGCGGTGTTGTTGTTAAGGGTTTGAACCTAATTAGGCACTCCCTTTATTGGTGTGTATACAGGGCGGCACGCGGCCTAAGTTGACACCTCCGGAGGTGTAAAACATAATGAATCACTCACTCCATTATTGCAGGCCACATTCACATCGGGATCTACCAATGGGAATGGGCATGCGCGACTATAGCGAGATATCAACTCAGGCAGCGTACCACCCTATACAGTATAATAATGTAAAGCTTCTTTGACTGGCCCACTGGGTATTTAAACAAACAAATAAGCCACATTGCATTATTATAAAATTATTATTGAATTCATCTAATTAACATTTATCATCTTATTAGTCTTTCGAGCTCGTAAATTTGTGTGGCAAAATGAACAAATTGTGATTATTTTTGGTCATTATTTTCTGACTCCAATAGCTGATTGTTCCAAAATACCCACACTTCCTTAATTAGAACCATGCAATCACTATAGCAGCCTGCCAATTACAACTCATTAAATTTTTGCAAAAACCATGAAGCTTAAAATTAGAATTTTAACATCGTTATATTTTAGTTGAGGTAAAAAAGAGAGACAATATTAGGAAATACTTCAGTCCCGGATTAACCTTAGCACTGCACTGCCTGAAATATGAGCCCTTATTAATGAGCAATTAATGTGTACACGTTTACATAATATTATTTTCTTAAATGCAGATGATCAAAACTATGCGTACCACTTTAATGTGGTGTGCTGTCCCACAATAATAGAGGGCAACTCAATTTCATACCCCAATGAAACCGCGTTCCTGTCTGTTACGAGCGTGCAAAAACAACAAAGTCCACGTCTTTAACATCATTATTTTCACAACACTGCAGAGAAAATTTATACAGCAGCGACGTCAAAGTGAACGGTAAGGAGGGGATGCAGAATGTAGCTAAATGTACCTACACCTTAGGCTCTTGTGCAGATAATATTAACCCAGTCAGCTCCTGCGAACCTTGGTTAGGTAACTCTCAGCGTCAGTCCTTTCAAGACCCTCGCCTTCTCGGTAATGTCTTTCCCCTACACAGATGAACCATAACGGCAGGAAAATGCGAACTTTCAAGACATCTTCCTTCATACCAGCTA
This sequence comes from Catajapyx aquilonaris, assembly GCA_000934665.2. Lineage (NCBI taxonomy): Eukaryota > Metazoa > Arthropoda > Diplura > Dicellurata > Japygidae > Catajapyx > Catajapyx aquilonaris. Next base: position 164,051 of record KZ537979.1, read on the forward strand.
TAACCAGAAATGCAATCTCTCGGTTTCTTGGGGTTGGATAAGGCCGAAATTTATCTCGGTACCATGAAAGGAGCCTCCTTCCAACCTTGCTCGCAATCTTAATAAGGAAAAGATTCTTCGTCGCTCCGCATTTCCACGCTCCCACCGCATCTGACGGTACCGGGCACCATTATTGTCCACAAGGAAACAGACCAGAACCGCTTGATTCAATAGTGCAGACTGAAGGATCGGCATAATTGACGGTCTTCCCAGAGGACAGCATCAAGAAGCGGGGTACTAATTACACCGATAATTACGCAGCGGTAGCGTGAAAGGATGGCAACCCTAGCCAGTCTGAGGAAACGGATATGCGACCAAGACTCTCCCAGTCCCTTGGTCATTAGCGCTGTGAGGAGGCGCAATCTGGCTCATCTCATGTGCAGAGCAAATGCAGACCCACCCACGCGACCCACCAAGTGCTCACACCCTAAGACCGGTTCTTGCTATCCCTGCCATCTCACATGCTTTATAGCATTCCCAGACCTGCACATGTGAACCTTATGTGGCTTGTAATTATTCGCGGGGCTGCCATACCAGCCAGGATGTCACTAGGACGGGTTTTGGCCAAAGCACAATTGAAGAGTGGCTTATCATTATAATTATGGTGAATTTCCTCTGGATGGCATGGCACAATGTATTTTCTCACAGGACCGGCCGTTTGGCGGAAAAATGGCAGAAAGCGTGCTCGTCGTAAGGTGCGCATCGCCTACCATGCATAGCTTCGGGGTCCAATTTGACCACATTTTTAGTAACTACAGAGTTTCTCAATCCAGTAGAGTAACAACAATGTGCTGAAGAGTGTATCATATGCTGGGTAAACTTGATATATATGCCTACTGAACATTTGAGCTGAGACGAGGTGTAGCATTGAAAAAGTTCTCTAGCCGTCTCGTCCCTGACGCGCAGAAATGACTTATCTTCAGCCCATTTCAGCGGTAGTTTAGCCCAGTACGTAACCGAGTTTTCCCTCTGCCCGGCTTATCGAATCCATCTGGATAAGGTTCACTTTCCCAAGCACCAATTAATTCTCTCAAGAGAGTCGCCGTCTCCCACGCCTTAGCCATGGGACACACATTAGGGCCTACTTTACCACCCCATCCCATGCTTTTGATTCATATCCGATGAGAGCAACCAGGTCAGGACGTGACCTCAGGGTGCAGCTAGGCTCCTGTCAGTGGGCAGCCAACAAGGAACCGGAGAAGTGCCCCCGTAAAATCTTCTTTCCACCTTTGCTGCTGCAGGGTTCGCCTTGCTCATTAGTCGCCTCGCAGGAAGCAAGGCATCGCCGTCTTCCAAACTCGGCTAATTAGGCGGACCAATTATTGGTGGCAACTCCTTTCCAGCTCGACCAGACACTGGGCTTTTCACTGTTTTCGGGCTTCTGAGGGAGAGAGATAGATCCAGGTTCCCCTTTCCACCCATTCATTCACTCCATCAAAAGGAGGAGCTCCTATTCACTCAGCCCTCTCGGTCTCACCGCACCGAGGAAATTCGCATTGTAAACACACAACACTCCCCACCCCCTTCTCTCCTTCAAGGCAAACCATCGGTTTGTTTGGCCCAAACGATCGAGTCTCCTATTTAGGCTCGACATGACGACCAAGCGCCACATTCAAGCTCCCGGTGAGTAAATACGTCCTGTAAGGTGTACCTTCAGTTGATGGGATCAGGGGGATCCTGTATTGATCCCCAGGAATTATTAGTTGGGAGGGGGACTGTTGCCTGCGAAGAATAACTCGGCCAACGTGACTACCAGAAGTAGCAAATGCTGTAAACATTCCCCACCAGCCACATAAGTTATGACTTTCGCACCCTGCTGAGAAGATGAGCCCAGCAAGCACGCATGCTTATGGGGGTTATCGTCAGGCCCAGAGCGCTAATGACGTCTCGGAATGTCCCTCCGGACATTCATTCTCGCAGTCAGTTTTATCAAGTTTCCTTATTAGTCGTGATATATGGCCGATCTGCGAGTGAAACCTTGTAAATGAAGTGATTGCTAACTGTGTGATTTAGCACAATTTATACCGCCTGCAATTGTTCCTGACACGTGATTTGTAAAATTTCGTTATTAGGCCATGGGAAAAAGTTCGTCATGAATTTTTCATTGGGGGGTAATGATAGCAAAACAATTGGACCAAGTGCTTCCGCTCGAAAAAATTCCACCAGATGGGATATATAGATCAACATGGATTCCCTGCGTCTTTACGCGGCTAATGTGGCCCCAATGACCGTTGTCCTCTCCGCAGACAGAAACCTGACCTTAAAATTGGTGTGAAACTACTCTAGTACCCCACGAAATCGCTAATGTGTACCATGAATCAGTTTATGGCACAAATTAAACCACGACAGCGGGGGCACTCTCAAAACCAAGCAGCCATTATTGTTCGCCCACTTTTATATAGTATATATTTTTTTCATGCGACTACCAGCCATTTGGAACAGTCGTACCGAAGCTGCACATAAAGCTCTAAGTCTATTACGCTCTTTGTGACACATTAGATCTTCAGAGATAGACTACTACCATTACTCACTGTTTTCTCCAGGAATGAGCATCGTCCGTCATATTTCGTATATATACGCGTTTTCCTAGCGCTGTAAAGTTTAGTAGACACATTCGTGGTAATATCACTTATCTTCCAGGCAATATACTTATGGCCATGACAGTGACACTTGGGTTTTGTTCTCTATAAGTGATTTGCATATATAGCGTCCTGCACTTGTTCAAGGTTCCGGATGTCTGTCGTTTGATCAGTATCGTTCGTCCAATATAAAACCTTTGTCTTTTCATTGTTTGTAGGAAACTGATATGTTCGCGGTATTTTTTAAAGAATGGTCTGCAACGAGATGTACAAGATATGACCGTCATACTCGGGTGCTGTGCAGGAAAGCAAACAATACGTGTCGTGTTTTCCGGCCCAGTAGGTCCCATTCAGCTTATAAGTTCGGTACAAGTAGAGCCAGATGGAGAGCAGATTTGAACCGAAAATGATTTGGCCAGCAGAGCAGCTCTTATGCGGGCTTGGGAAGCTACGAGAGAAATACATTTTCAGTACACTGACTTCCTCTCCACCCTTCCCCCTACCCTCCATCTATCGTATTGTTATACAACACTATGCACTTTTCATCTGGTTTCGATCCACACTGGTGTTCATCAGATACATGAAAGTTGCATAGCAATTATATTCTTCCACACATCGAGGTCGCTATGCGCCACATTGTCACATCACAGGCGATCACTCGGAATCCGGAAAGGTCTGCTTTTCAAAGCCTAATACTCTGGCGCCACTCTTTTGTTTCCATCGTCACAAACGGTCACAATTAATGCGCACTGCTTTTCTCCCTACCGCTTTCTATTCCTGCCCGGCAAAAATCAAATTGAATGAAAAGGGACCATTCACACGGGAAAGCCCGTGGATGTGACTACTGGTCCACTCAGCGTCACTGTTAACACTCGCCTACCCCGCAACATAACAGTCACTTCGGTATACCGTCAACTAAATACAAGGTGGTACGCTTCCTAACAATGGGTCGGGTAAAAAGTAATGGATGGATCACGTTTTACCCAAAATACATTGAGAATCCTCAGCCAGGACCAGTTTCCGCTATAGACAGGTTTCGCTGTATTATGCACGACTTGTCAACACGGTACTCGAATGAAGAGCCCCACGCGCAATCTGTCGAGGAAAAGAATGTCAATACCGAAATGGCGACAATTTAAGCCCGAAGAAGCGAGGCAAAGTGCTGACTACTGGCGGCGTGTCAGTGACGGAAGCGGCGTAGGCAACGTGGAGGAGTTTGGAATTGGATTGAGATGTGGCTGTGATGAGAGTAGTCCGTGATGAGATGACAATGTTCCTGGAAAGTGCCCTCTTTCTCTCCCCCCATCCCCTCTCCAAACCGGTATACGTCCTCCAGCCTGCCATTCGCCTCACAGGAAATCTCGTTAATTGACGTAGCGCCCTCCCATTAAATATTCACGCTTGTTTTCTTCTAACGCTTCAGCGCAGTATGAGCCACGCTGCAAGCGCCCAAAGATGGCGCCCAGATTTTTTTTTTTCTTTTCCAAGCACACTGCTGCCATCTGAAAGCCAGGGTAAATGAATTTTCATCCAAGAATCAACTAGCATAAATCCACCTTAGGAGGACGTCGATAATTTGGGCACGTGAAGACTCAGGGAGGATGACATCTTGGGTGGGCGCGGCCACAATGCCACTTTCCAGTCCTTACACACGCGGTAATAGATTCGGATCGATACTAAAGGAGCCGCCATCCTTTGTGTGATAGATGGAAGCCACATTACCTACCCTCCCAGTAGCCCTCCCCCAAATTCTATATAATCCGCGCTATACCGCGTCCACCCCAGACTAGCAATAGGCCCCCCTCCCCTACCATTACCATTGCCACAAACAAGTAAAGCTGGCTGTTCAGAACTACAAATGGGACGTTCTTTAAAGAGACGTACGTAATTTCCGTCACAGTGGCCAGTGATCAAGTCGGATTAGTGTGAGAACTGGTGGAGCGTAGATATAGACAGTAGGTCGCGCCAAAAAACTACTTTTTGTGTGTGTTTTTTTAGAGAGGATGTTCTGGGCCGGCACGTTGCAAGTAGAGAATAGAGACGGCAACTTTGGTCAAATGAGTATAATTTGAACCCGGCGCATGCAGTCGACCTCCCCATCCGCCATGTCACCTTGCGCTCATTTTCACTTCAAACGCCAATTCCGCTACAGAATCGCCCGATTTTCACTCCATCAGTCCTCACTTGTCGCAGCCGGTTATTAATCGGCTAACTGACGCTTTTCGTCAGTGTTGTGAGATGACTTGGACGTTAATCAACGCCGAGCCTAACTGGCGATCGCTGGTGTGCCTATACCGTGTCGGACATGAATATTCGCTTTGCATTCTATTGTCAAGCACGGTGTCACTTCCTAGCACCCCTTAATCCATGTTTTACAAAAGAGCGCAAACATGTGCATTACACGTCGTTTCCACTCGGTAATGGAGATCGGAAATGGATATCCTGCTCCAAGGAAAAGCCAAGTCAATTGCTACTTCACACCCTGTTTGTTTAGGGCCCTGAAAGCACACATGTGACTCTTCAAGTAAATACATGCACATACCTTTGCCAGCAGCCAGTGAAGACTCTTGCATTGATCTTCTGGTAGTGGTAGTAGTGTCAAACCTGCAAAGAGAGATCAGCATTGGTTACACCCAACTTGTGTTTCCAGCTGAACGTGGTCTTTTTCCTGAGGGGTGAAAACAGCTGATGCAGCAAAGAAGAATATTGAAATCCATCTGGTCAAGAGGGTATAAAGGAGAAGAAGGACTGCGGCGGCTCCCCAATCAAAGATGTTCAGTCTTAGCTGAATCAACTCTCCAGAATCGATCCGGTTTTTGCGATCCATCACTATTACAGTTCCGATGGGAATAAACTACTAGTTGCTGGCCAGTGGTCGCCAGGACCTTTTTTGGGGCCATCGGCAGTATAATACTGACTGGCACTCATTCATGGCGCAAATTGAGGTCATTTGACTGGAATCCGCCGATATGATTCTTGCAGGTTGCGGCATATTAACATAACGTATTTTCAAATGTAAATTCGGCTCCCATCGAATTTCATACATACGTGGCCTGCAAAGCGCGCTTGCATGTCCCGTCACCCAACAATACAAGAATTTGAGAGAACATGGTGGGTCCAGAGAAAGGCGGAAAAAAAATAAACACAATTTCGACCCAAGCCCAGCACACACAGATCTCCCGCTAACTATTGCTCCCATTCCCAAGTCGTTTACAATGTCGTAAAACTGCGGTCCATTTAGTCCTCCAGAAGTCGCTCGCCATTGGCACAACACGCAGTTGGGCCCTGGGTATAAACCAACACATACCCCCCTTACCGTATTTTTAGCCCTCCCCAGCCCAGAAAATATGACATTTAATGTTGAGATATTTATCGAATATTACCCGTGTAGGCCTAGTCCTATAAATTATTAGTTCGCATTACCCATCCGTTCCAGCGCAACCACTCCCAGCTGGCACGAAATTTCCTGCAGATTAATCAGTCGATTAATAGATTAAAAATGGCCGACGGACCCCCCCATCATTTAAAGCGCTGGTTGGCTGCAGCAATACTACTCCCAGGTATTAATAAGCCTAATTAATTTTTCCGGAGGCGCATAAAGATTGGAACTGAGTTTTTCCCCTGGAAAACGGAGGGCTGGAAACGGAGTGCTGCTTCCGCGTCCTCTCTTCCGAGACAAGGAGTTTGGGGGAAGGAGGAAGCTGGGAAGATGGGGAAGGGGGGGTAGAAACGAAAAGGCTAGAAGAAGAAAAGTTCCCAACAGGCTCCTTCCTCTCCTTTGGGGGGCCATTATTTCGGAGCAGTTCATTTACACGTTGAATTCAGCCTTTTAATGCAGAGAGGAATCGACGTACTGTATCTGCAGCTGGCAGAGCTCAAGCCCAGATGCATCTACAGGGGCTTCCCCCACCGAATCATGAGATTTCAATGTGCTGGAAGGCCCCATATTTCAACTTGCTATTATTGATTCCCGCGAGACGTACCGGGGGCCTCGGAATAAGAGGATCGAAAAACGTCCAGGTAATCTAAGAGCCAGTCATGGGCCATTTGGCAGCCACGCCACCAAGGTATACACTATACTCGCTACTTGTGTTTAAACCGGTTGGATTAATGACACATAAAGGGTGGATCCCGCTCAAATCAGAACATCCAGACTTTATAAATATCCATCCGCCTAGGCCTAAGGGAAGGTGTACTCGGGCCAAATAGTTCCACATTATTATTATTTCAGCGTATAACAATACTGGTACAGTATGTCAATATTTCTTTTGAAGCAAGTTTGTGAACACCCTGTACTTTCAATTAGGTAAAGAAGCGCCCATTAGCAGGCAGAGACTAACGTTGCTACACGGGTTACACGCACATTTGCTGGTGTGTACAAAAGGAACATGATTACTCTCACGTCACCAACAGCATTGTAAGCGATTAGGAGGAACACTTCGCCTCTTGTTTCAATACGAGTACTGTCAATATTTGTCGGCGGAAGGGATGGGGAATAGTTATTCATATCAAGGACATAATGCCGCAACGTTTGAATATTTCCTGCAGCATAATCACAACGGGATGCCACGCTAATTATTCTGGATTCAAAGGAAACGTAATCTGTCTGTTGGCACGCTGACACCTGGATCAAAAATTGATCCCGACATTATGCTTCACATGCACTTTTTGGCCAAGATCGTCCATGGAAGTGTTTACATTCAATTAAAACCCGCTCAGCATGACACTGCGCACATCACGGCTAACTAAAAAACGGGGCCAAGACGCAAAAATGCTGGACTTGGCTCTAAGAATAAAAATTTCCTTTCATAGTGGCGGAGTAGGCAAAAGCTTCAAATCTGCAGGCGCTTGGAACTTCGCCATGAATAAATGAATGGAAAGTGGCAGCGAACGGTTACCGATGTCAATGTCGCCAAGCGCATTAGGAGTGAAAAAGACCTACTTAGCCCCTAATATATGGCCGCAAATTTACTTGTGGAAGGGTACGGCGGAGTGATTTCGTAGCCATTCGTCCCAATGAATAACCAATGTGCTCAAAAATTATATCGACAGTAGTCAAAGGTTACGGTCTAACAACAGGGGCTGGATGTCTTGGCTCCTTTTTTTTTGGAACATTTTAAAGAAAAAAAAGGGGGTTGAAGGAGCTGGGAGATAGCCTTTAAATGGACCCAGTTCCTCAAAGCGAGATAACCTTGTCGGACGGGTTTGTACGAATGAGAGATGTGTGTGAAAGATCAGACCGACAAAGCCGTACCTTATTGAATACGGAATAAATGCCGTGTGAGATATATTTTCACAATTGAGTCCGCAATTTATTACAAGTATGTGTATCCACAGTGTCACAAAAGTTATACTCCAACCCCCCTCTTTGTCATGCGGTACGTCACACTGGCACGAGCAACCTCCACGAAATGTTTCATTCGTAAAACTAACGTAGCATGCCGTAACACGATTGCATATTGGAAAAGTTCAAAATTAGCTCCGGAATCATGACAGTAAACTATGGCGGCTTGCAGCTTAATGTGTTGGGGGCTGAAAAATCGATGCAGAATATCGATATATTGGTTTCACAATTTAATCAAAAATCGATATTTATACTCGGACATTTTCATATATTTTTGGGCACTTAGCATGCGCTTGTAATTAAAAAATAATCACTTTTTGACAGTTGTTCGAAGGTTTAACCCCCAACACTCATAATAATGAGCCCCATATCACAAATATTACAACAAACCGCATTAAGTAAATATGTGTCCAGGTACATATTATGTATTCCTGCTTCGGTCGAGGCCTGGTCAGCTCTATTACAATAAACCAAAACCCAATGCCCATCTTCCGTCCTGCACACGGTGCAAGTGATATTGATATCCAATGTCCCAGCAGTATAGTGGCCGGTATTAAATGGCGCATCGTTCCAACGTCACTATTATGCAAAGTTATCACACCCTAATATAATACCAGTCGCACATAAATGTCTCCTAACCGGGCGTCATTTTCGCAACCGTTTACTTACCCTTTGTCACGAATAACTGATTATTATGACTGTCTATCGAAATCCGATATTCTGAACGACATCAGTTTCCGATGAAATAACTATCGCCTTGCTATCAGTACTTAAAAGTGACATTTTGTAAGCACTTTGTCCGATCACAATGTTAGGCCTGAAGTACCTACTGTGGCTTATAGGGCGTGTCACCATAGTGACCAAAAGCTCCATCTGGTAATGACATGTCAATTGACAAAGGACAAAACGTCAGAAGCATTCCTCTCAAGCAAGTTTGGTAAGTGGTTGCATATATCACTAGTTCTGGATATACCATCGACCCTTGATTCATTAAAAATCATAGTCCTATATCTACTGCACTTTTTGGATGCACTTGAGAGATACCTTTTTTCCCCCTCCCATCGTCTAGGGGGCTTTTCAATATTCCAGCCGCATCCATTCACTCACTCCATCTTCTCCCAACTTGATATTCCGCTTCTGACTCTGCATACATCGTTCTTTTCCGGAACAGGGGGGGGGGGGGAACCCTGCAACATTTTCATGCTACCGTAATTAATTCGGGTTCTACCTGAGGGCCGCCCCCAAACTTCAGAGTCACACGACACTATTTCAGTGCTGGAAAATCAATAGGCATTCAGTTGGGCGCGACACAACTGCACTACACCAATATATTTTGTAGGCCGCTGACATTCCATGCGCAATATTCATGCGGCAAATAATCTTGTAATCAACCCCCGCGTATGTGTTACTGCAGCTATCACGAAAATGTCAATCTATTTGGATTGCTTAGTCCCATGAACCATCAGGGGGCGGGCTTGCAAAATCCATTGATTTATGTAACCTTTGATAACCTTTTTGCCACCCATCTAGAGGTTGGGGGGGCTTGTAAAGTGCAGAGCAGGCATTGTGAAAACTAGTAGTGCTGCGGTTTATCTGAGACTGCTAGCTGAAGCAGACCTGCCCCGTCGAGTGTTTCCTCTGGGACATAGTCAGAGTGGAAAAGAAAGTCGTCCGGCCCATTCCATGCATGCTAACACAACCCATCCTTCCAATATCAAGTGGATTCTCCATTCCAATCAAAACACTGCAACTCGGTGTTTCTTAGTATTGTGGACATTCTGACACCCACTGTCTATTGTACATGCAATGAAGCTGCATCATTTATGCAACCGTACCCATACGGGCTGTTATCGTTATTTTCAGGTAGTAGCAACCGGGCGGGTATGCATGCATGCATGCAGGCCAGCAAAGAAATGTTCCCATCCGGAGTCCACTACTGGTCTGGAGGCATGAAACGCCAAGGTCTTTTGGAAGCAGCAGACTGCAATCGATCCCGAGGCCAATTCCCTCGAGACACATGCGCTGCTGATCTTCTATTACGTACAACGCTACATTCAATTGCATCCCAGGAAATGGCAAAATGCGATAATGGCACCGTCGGAATCGTTTTCCACTTACGGCATCGATCGGACAAGATATTGGCTGCAAGGATTTTATCAAGTATTTCAAAATTAAAGGCTGGTCCTCTTCTAGGCCGGCAGGCAGGCAGCCAGGCAGGCAGCCGGGGCTAGTGGATAGGAAATGACTTGTAGCTTGCACACTATATAGTCGCATACAACGACTATACAGAGCGGCTTTTAATTTGACATCTGAGAGACTATTGAAACTGCACGGGGTTCACTGGAATGTCAAATTAAGCGCGAACTTGGGCACATTCCGTGTTGGCAATAATCTCAGGCAGGCTCTCTTTCCTTCCAATAGGCTGCTGACTGACTGCATGTCTGCTGCTGGTGCAGAAGAGCAGCCTCAAGTGCACCTTTTGGCAACCTCCAGCAACGTGACTCAGAAACATAAGTCCAGGTTGACGCTTCAGTCTTGGGCGTCACTCGATTTGCCAACGGGGGCCCAGGAGGAACTGCCAGCCTTAACGCCATTGCACTTTCCCATTCAATCAGGATTTGACTTGCCTTCCAGCCATGGAACCATGTTACCATCAGCAGCACTAGTATTAGATCGCATCAAAAAGGCCGCTTCCTCGTGTCAACAACGGTTTAGTTGGCCTCCCTTCACGTAATCCGCTTCCTAGGCGTTCACACAGGTGGCGTTGTGGTTGGAATCCGCCATTGATGGCCACAATGCATCTGACAACGAATCAATTCAATTCCAAAATTGAATTGTGCCCATCACCCGAATCCAGCTGGTGAATCCAGTGTAACACACCACAACTATAGTGCAGCCAGGTCTTTCCCGGTTCAAATTAAGGATACCTCGTACGGGTGCTGGAAAATCGGGCGGTCAATTAGGAAACTCTGGGAAAATAATGCCTCCCTGCCTCGGAACTCGCGCCTTTATTTAACTCTTTATTCAAGCCAGCTTCCGCGGGTGACTTACGAGTTACAGGAACAAAGCCACTATATAGGAACGCTAAACGCGGTCATTACGACAAGATGGCCCATTAGGTGACTTACACGGCCTGTTGTGAAGTTTTGAAGGCTGCTGAACAAATAAGCGGTGCAAGTGATCAACCCTGGCGACACTGACTTCCAAGCAATCCCTAGATAGACTGCATATATTTCTCAGCATCACTCCAGTAGCAGGCTTGGGAGTCAACCGGCAGAACAAAATAATGCCATGTCTTATGGGTCCAACGGGTGATATATCTTCCAAGCTGCCATCACCTGCTCCCACCCCTCCCCTCGCCACCTAAACATTTCCATATAAATCTAAAGGATTGGAGTCAGCCCCGAAATGGACGTCCACTTTTGGGCCTTCCCCTTCTTCCCCCATCTCTACCTATCTCCAAAATGCGTCTCAGGCATCCTTCACTTTTCTCCTCAGCCTTCCCGACCACGTCTAAGAATTATTTCTGCCTGTGTCTTTCTGGAAATAGGGGCAAAAGCCGAGAAGAAGTGACGACTGGGGATCTCCTTTGGAAGTTTCCACGTTATTCCGGGTGACAAGTCCGTCGGTGGTGGTTCCAGAAGCAGAAGGCTGCTGGAGGGAGGAGGGATTGTAGGAAAAGGAAACGACATTTCCTCAGAGGGGGCAAAAGAGAAAAAGGAAGGGCGCCGAGTATCAAATACATATATACACTTTATATAGTCTACCTGAGGCACAAAGGGAAATCGATAGTTCTCTTACTCGGGGATTCACTGGGATCAGTCTTTTTTGTGCTACACTTTCGTAATCATGAATATTATTTCTACGCCATAGGCTGATGTCAGCAAAAAAAAAAAAAAAAGTTGGCGGAGAGCAATCCAGTAATTTCATATCAGTTGGACCAAACATGGCGGCCTTCCGGGCTGTACTTTTCATTTTGGCAGGCGACTGTGCAAAGATCCAACACAGATATTATTCATGTGTTTCATCCACTTTAGTGCTAGTGCATTCCTTTAATATGACTCTCACGTTTGAAGTTTGAAGTTGGAAATCATGTTTCTACTGAACACCACTTTTTTTTCTTCTTTTTGTGGAGACGAATGACGAAAGGACTACCGATTTTGTAATTGTCTTTCTGGCCACGTGCAGCATCTTAAGAACCTTCTGAAGTTGAAGAGGCTGTTGTGAGAAGTTGTCCGGGGCCGACGATACGGATTCTGGAAAGATCCCTCTAACTGCCAACTTGTAATCGATCTTTGCTGTGAAATGGTTCGTGCTAGCAAAGCTAACCTCCTGAGCCCAAGACGCTGATAGGCTGAAACAAGAAGACGCTACATAGAAACCCATCTGGATTCAGCCCACACTTGAATCTATTTTTGCATAGATACATTTTAGCCGACTCTATGGATTCCAAAATAAGCTTGTGCGGGCACGAATATTCCCTTTCTAGTTTTCAGATGCGAGAACTTCCATATCGCGTGTGTGACTCCAATATCTTTACGTTTCCATCAATGACACGTGCATGCATACCGGTCTTTTTCCCCTCCTAAATTCCCCTTTGTAATAACCAGATAGGCTGATTATTGATCTGCATGGCCCTCATAGTTTTTTTTAAAGCCTTCCACTTGCACGTCTTACTTTACGGCGAGGACAATGCGCATTTTGAGCTTGAATGGTCAGTCATGAAGTCATATCCCCGAAGATTTGGTACAAATATTTTCAAGCCCGGTGTATGCAATTTTAGACTTTTTAACTACCGTATACAAAAACAGAGTGGGTAATGACATTGCTAATGAAGTGTCGCACCAGGTGGTATTTTTTAAGAGGGATTATCCTGGAATGTAGAGCTACAAATAAATAAAATATCGACTGGGCTTGACCCCCAAAAAGAACCGGATTCATCAATGGTGCAGAGCAGGGGAAATCTCGGTGGGAATACAGAAGCTGATCGTTCAATTGTTATAGGCCAATACCCGTTTCTCCCGAGTGGTTAAAACCAGCTCTAGATACCTATCACCCAATAAAAATTAATCATCATAAAATATGCTTCATATCCAGTACTATGATACACATAACGTATCGTATATTATCGGACAAAGTCCCATACATTTGCACATAGAACCGCAATCGATATAAACGTCCAAAGTTGAGGACATGCAAAGCGCACCGTCACTGGTCGGATAATGAGGTGTCATGGGGGTCCGTGACTTTTATGAATCTCCATAACGCGCATAAAGATTTACCCACCCTCTGGTCGTGGATCGCCATGGATGTGAAAACATACGTGACAGGCAAGTACACACACCGAAAGGTGCGAGCGGGACGTCACATGTGGCCAGCCTGGAATTTGCCATGCAAACCTTGACAGAAGGAAACACTGGGCGTAAAACGTAGCGTTTTAAGCAAATGAGGTGTTTTCCTACTAGAGTGAACACGCTACAAAAACTACTAAAAAAGTGCGTCAAGGTCCATCGAAACAATGTGACTTTGATCAAGATACGCAATTATAGATCTTGTCAAATTTTTTGGGGGTTATTTTCAAGGAAAAATGCGTGTTGCTCGTTTAGCTAGAAAACTAGTGCAGACCACTTTTGAAACCCTTTCATTAACCTCTTTTATGACTCATTGCTATGAGTTCACTATATTTTTTTGACCATTTCTGATCGAATGGCTGGAAAAAAAAACTACGTGACCTCTGCTTCTCAGTTGGCTGACTGTGGAAAACGATGCGTTTTGAGGGCTGCATAGGGCGGGGTGGTTTGACCGCTTCCAGCACAGAAGCGGTTGGTCCTCTTCAAGAATCTGCCCGCACCTTTGCAGATAACTAGTTTCCTCCTCCCCTCCCCCTCTTCAACCCCTCCCCCAAACTCCTTCACCCCTGTCGGGAATGCCGTGAGAATTAATGTGTATCGCGTAAAGTCCCCTTCATTTCAGATTCAGCAACAAAACCCGAAAAAAACCATGCAAAAATATATCAAAATCCGTTTGTTGAAAATAGCTATTTTCGTTAACAGTTATTTTCACAAAATAGCTGTTTTGCTACAATAGCTTTTATTTTAACGAAAATAACCGAAGCAGCAGTGGGATATGGTATCCGGCTGCTAATCGGCAGAGGTAGGCACAGCTAACTTTCGATAACAGCTAACTTGCTCAGATAAACCATGGACATCACCAAATCGTTAATACTTAACAGCTCGAAAGGTTAGTGGAAACCCCCCTAATCATTCTAGCTGTTTATCATTAGCAATTTAGCCCCGCCCACTGGTTACTAACCGAATTAGCTGTTAGCGGAAGTTAGCTGAGCTAAAATTTTCCGTTAGCTTGCCCAGCTCTGCTAATCGGGAGGTCCTGGGATCAAATCCCGGGACCGGCAACTCGGACCGTGGTTTTCTGTGGTTTCCCACGGTCCATCCAGGAAAATTCCGGAGTTGTTTCCGTAATTAACAGGCCACAGCCGCTTCCTTCCATCCCTATCCCTTCCCAAAAAGCGAAGCAAAAAGTAAAAAAACAAAGAGTTCCTTACAAAAAATCGGGATGAACTCCCCCCCCCCCTAAGGGAGCCAATGGCTCTATCACGGGGTAAATTATTACATTTTAACGAAAATATCTGTTGTAAGAGCTATGTAGCATTTCAGTAAAATGGCTATTTTAGCAAAATAGCTGTTTTGCTACAATCGTTATTTTAACGAAAATACCTGTTTTAAGCGCTATTTAGCATTTGAGTAAAATTGATATTTTAGCAAAATAGCAATTTTCGTTAAACCGGTTATTTTCGTTAAAACAGCTAATATCTGGCAGCAAAAGCGGGAAATGTCATTTCTGGCTTCCACTACGAGGAATGTAAATCACTGCTTTTTTAAAAAAGCAGGAGCTTGACACGCGCTCTTATTGAAAAATATTATTCCACGTCGCGTTCCGGTTCGGAGGAGATTGTGGCGTTATCAATGCACGTTACGTGCGATTCCTTATTATCTCGGCACGAAACGGGAGCCTCTTCGTGAAGAGACATAGGGAACGTTGGCTGCATGTTGACAGATGTGGCGCCCAGCCCCGGAAAAAGATGTGGTTCTTTTTTTGTAGTCGTGTCAAACCGAATATGTGACTGCATAATTACACAATTTAAAAAGGGAGAGTCGAGGCGACTAATGCTAGAGTTTAATTGACATCGGACACGAAAGGCGGATTATTTGGATCTGAGCGTACTTAATCAATAAATTACGTGTAATCGGTAGCGGTACAGTACAGCATGGTACATAACATGCGGGTAGTCTCCGGATAAGGTTAGCGAGTGTATGACACAAAAACCTCATCGAGCGATATGAAAATGGTGGTGGGTCAATAAATTGCTGGTGTCAATCACATGTCCTGTTGACCACATTGTTGTCGGTCAAGTGGATATCAGGTAGGGTGTCCATGAACCCCCTCGTATTATAGTGACTGAAGACCGCTGAAGACAAGTCAATTGGCTCGATCCAATGATATTTGAGGTCGGCTGACAACAATACCAGCTGGGGCTATTTGTTGCCTAGTCTTGGCAAAACTCCTTTTCGGCTGGCTTTCCGGTTTCTTCCCCAGGGCAAATTCCGTTGGCGCACAATTTATCAGCATAGCTGCGGTAATGCTGCGGTGCGCCCACAGTGTGGCGGATTGCGAAAAAGGTGGACAAAAGTAAAAAAAATAGAAAATGTTCAAATGCGTTTAACAACCAAACCATTAGGTTCCTGACATTC